>SNVD02000760.1:0-13556 GCA_013180625.2 Boswellia sacra | reverse complement strand
AAAGATATGGAGTTAATTGGTGAAGAGTACTTGGAAAATCTAGCAATGCGCTCTTTTTTTCAAGATTTTGAGAGAGATGAATTTGATAGTAGCATAAAAAGTTGTAAGATGCATGATATAGTGCACGATTTTGCTCAATTTCTTACAAAAAATGAATGTTTTAGTATAGAGATTGATGATTCTAAAAAGTCTCGAGTCCAATTTCCTTATGAAAAAGCTCGACACTTAGTGTTAGGACTTAAAAGTGGAGACTCATTTCCTATGCACATTTATATTGCAAAGAATTTACGTAGCCTTGTGGTTCAGAATGAAAACATGAGTAAAATGACTCTATCCAAATTATCTGTTGAATTTAGTTGTCTCCGAAGATTAGATTTGAGCAGCTGTAATATTAAGATATTACCAAGTAAAATTAAGAAATTGATACACTTGAGATATCTCGATTTATCAGGCAATGAGAAATTAGAAGAATTACCAAAGACATTATGTGAGTTATATAATCTTCAAACCTTAAATCTCAACGATTGTGAGGGTCTCAAAAAACTACCTCAAGAGATGGGAAAATTAATTAACTTGAGGCATTTATTAAATGATATGACTTGTTATAACAGTCTAAGTGAGATGCCAAAGGGAATAGAAAGATTGACTTGTCTTAGAACTTTGACAGAATTCGGTGTTTGCAGAAATAACAGGAAGGGTAGTGGGCTTGAATATTTAAAAAACTTAGACAATCTTCGAGGGTCTCTTCGTATTACGAGTTTAGGATATCTGGGAGGAGTGGGTGAAGTTAATAATGCAAAGCTTATGAATAAGGCAAACCTCGTTTCTTTATGTTTAGATTTTAGAAAGTCTGATGAAGTGAGGGAGAATAGGATTAATGGGATTGATGAAGGTGTTTGTAAAGCCTTAGAACCCCCTCCCAACTTAGAGAGATTGGAGATATGTTTTTACGAAGGCAAAACTTTATCGTTGACTTGGAATTGGATGGTATCATTAACCAAGTTGAGGTTTTTAAAGCTGTGGAATTGCAACAACTTGGAAGAGTGGGATACTACAAAAAAGAAAGATGAAAATAATACAATCATCATGCCACCTCTTCATTCCTTGGAAATCTGGGGTTCCAAGAAATTAAAGTCACTGCCAGATCATATTCTTCAAACGCCAACTCTGAAGAAATTGGAGATCAGGTGGTGCCCTTTTCTAAACGAGCGCTACAGAAGGGACACAGGAGTGGACTGGATCAAAATCTCTCACATCCCGAACATTTATGTTTGATTATGAGAGGCACAGTTGATTATTTATAGTGAATAGCTGCTGAAGATAATTCCCAGACAGACAGACAGGTTATTTCGTCTCCTTCTTTTCTTCTTATTAAATTGTTTGTTATTTTTAATTAATTAAAACAACATGCGTTGCATATTCTGGCAGTCATGTATAATTTCAATATATATTCGCATTAAAATGATGCTCTGCCACAATATTGTTTATTGCTTTGTTTTGGTTCATTGAATTATTCTTTGATTATTGGAATGATGGTGGACAGAGATTATGCACAGCGGGTGGATTGAAAGATTTAAACAAAAAGGGTGAACCAAGGTTGCTACTTCATGGATCGTATAGATACTCCTATCAAATATTTGCTGGGAAAAGCTGGGAATATGGATAGGGAGTAGGGACTGTAAAAGTTGCAAGATATTGCGTAAATGGCCTCATCTTTTAACATCATCTACAGAACAAATGGACAGGCCATGCCTTGTCTTGGGAAGCTATTCTGATGGAACTATTTTTGGGAGAGTTTGTGTTATTCTTTGCTTCTGTGAAGTAGAATTTGCATAGAATTTGGCTTTCACTGCTTTGTGTGACCCAAAGGTATCAAACGTGATCCTATTATTGCTTTAATATATCTCATGTTTAGACAATTTTTTTGTTTATCTTTGGCCTTTATTCTATGTACAGAAGATGTTTCATCTACAAAATAATGAGGTATGTCCCATGTGGATGCCTTTTCTTTTCTTTTAATTCGGAAGAATCTTTACTTTGTTTTGTATCTAAAAGAAGTTTTTAGCAGTAAAAACAAATTTCTTATTGTTATGTTTTTGTATGTCAAAATTTTACGATGCTATCATCCAGTTCTTGGAATCAATTCAAAAACTGTCACAGTTATTATTTCTTAGGTTATTTTGGGCTAAATGTTTCAGCATACTCAGTCCACTCAGAAAAGTTTTAAAATGTCACAAAGTTTGCTCTCTTGTTCCATTAAGTTTTTGTGCACAAGTTTCTATGATAAATTTATTAGTGTTTACGGTATGTTGGTTTAGGAGGAAAACCATACATGGGATCAAAATATCGGTGCTCATGTGGAGAGAGCTAGAGGAAGGTAGGGATACTTTAATCAAACTTCCTTATATATCTCATCGTCCATCTTTTTGTGCTTGAATTTTTGCTCCTAAAATGTTGATTTTGATCCATTTTCATTGTCTTCCATTAGACCTAACAAGCAATAATATAGGAGAATGCCATATTGCTATCAATAAGTTCAATAGAACGGATCATCCTCATGGACATTGGAAACTTCCATGTGGTGCACAAGCAAGGCAATAAATCTCCGTACCACAGAGTGAAGAATCTGCAAAAGGGGTGAACTACAACTAAGTAAAGCAAAAAGATCAAAATGATGAGATGCACCGAAGGAATAAAAGCCAGAAGGGAAAATATCCAAATTCAAATCTTAAAGTGTGCATCATACTGGTTGCCAAATCATTTCTCCTCATGGATAATTTGACTTCTTTTTTATGACTTTTGGGATCTTCTGAGCTATGCTTCTCTTAATCCATAGTTTTTTATTTTTCAATATTTTATATCATTGTCATTTATAATGTATATGCATTTCATTTCATTTTTCTTTTCATTGCCATTATTTTTATCTTTGTATAGACTTTGCATTTGAGGGTAAGGCTCATTATGTCCCCCCTTACTAGGTGTCATTATTTCTTTTTTTTTTCATTAATAAAATATTTCCTCGTACCGCCGAGGTTTATTCAGTTAGAAAAAATAAAAGTTCCCTACTAAAGCAAAAAGATCGAAATGATGAGATGAGTTTTTGCATGCACATGGTAACCATTCCGAGTTAAAGTAAATGAAGCAATGTATTTATATATTAATGTGAGGGACAACTCAAGAATCAAAATGATATGGAAATAACGAATGCAAAAGATGGATAGCTGCGGAGAGCTCTGTCTTGCTTTCGATATGTGCTTTCTTCTAGCCCATTACAAAAAGAAATACACCAAAGCACGGATTAAATTTAGAATGATAGAAAAGAATGAAGCCAAGATAGAAAATAACAACAATAATAATCAATAAAGTTGGGGTGTATAACTTTGAATAACGTAATGGAATATTGGATAAAGCAACTTGCAAGCATAACCCTAGCCATACGTTCTCTGCTGACATTTCATTTATAATATTTAATGCAATTCCTTCTTTTCTTTATGATTGCTCTTAAAAATTGTACGAGCCATTCTAAAGTGATGGCTTGGGTTAATGCAAAAAAGGCACTAATGCCTATGTTATTGAGGTGGAATTAAGCCCAGGACAGCGTTTCATGTTTAACATTTCTATTTTAAATAACATCATTAGTGTTTTTAATAGCATTATATTTGGGAAAATTTTCTTGACTTATAAACTATTAACTACTCTATCAATTAGATTTAACAACAATTGATTTCTCCTAACTTTTATATAAAAAAGTAATATTATTCTTACAAATTACTTATATAAACTCACCTTACAAATTGATACGACATCACTATATGAACACCACATTACTCCTCTTACTTAATATAATTTATTATCACTTATGTATCAAATTATATTATACGATGTTAGTTTGTATGAGTGAGTTTGTATAAATAGTTTATAAGAGTAACATTACTTTTTATAAAAACTTTCAAAGACCTCTTTGTCTCTGCAGCTTTGCTAGCTTTTAGCTAGATTTTAAACGGCAGTGATCTTTTTCGAAGTACATCAAATATTGTTAGAGGCGGCAAGTGAAATTACCCATATTGTTGCTCATAACTCTTGAAAATTACAATCCTCTCCTTATATATTAAACTTTCAAAATTAATGCGAAGCTTAATCGAGGATATCATGATTTGAGTAGTCCATGAAAATGAAGAATTGCCTGCCAAACTCAAAAGCTAGCTCATCATGAGAAAAAAAGTTTGCTTGCAATACATTTTGTTGATGATAAATACAAAGAATTTGTCACAACAGGAAGGATTGTGTTCGTGGCCTCCAACTAAAAAGCTGATTAGTAAAGAAAGATTCGCTAATAATTGTTGATATTATATTGTCTTTTAATTCCAATTTTGTTAAAGAATTTTAGGTTTATTTTATTTTTGTTAGTTTTCGAATCTTCAAAGTAAAAGCGATGTTGAATACACTTTATACCTTAATTAGCATCAAAGAAAAAGAAAATTGATGTTGTAGAAAGAAAAATATCCCCAGATATGAAGCAAAGGATAAATACGTCTCATTCTTGCTTGGGGAAAATTAATCAACTACATACATACCTTAATTGATACGAGAATTGCTTCAAGAGAAATCTAATACCTTAATTAGCGCCAAAGCAAAACGTTTCTTTGAGGCCACTCAGGTGAAGGATTCCTTTGTTTTCTTTGGTGACCTATAAATATCAAATGGAAGGGGCCAAGTTGTCACACTATAAGCATACCAGAGATTTCAAAATTTGTCGTTTTCCTTAAATTCATTACCATCTTAGAATATGGCTGGAGTGCTTGTTTACGAAATCCTGAAACAGCTAGATTCTCTGATAGTTAATGAACGGACAGTGGGCGGTGTAAGACTGATTTTTGGTGTTAGTCAAGGAGTCTTGATGACGCTCACCAGCAAATTTCAGGCAATTCAAGCTGTGATTGATGATGCAGAGAAAAAACAAGCGAAGGACAATGCTGTAAGAGATTGGTTGTACGAGCTTCAAGACACGGCCTACGACATAGATGACGTGCTGGATGAGTGGAACACTATCATTGTATTGAAAAAGAAGGAAGCTGAAAATGCTTCCAAGTCTTTGAAGGTATGTTCCCTCATTCCTTATTATCTCTGTTGCTGTGCGCAATTTGCCATCATTCCTTACTATCTCTGTTTCTGTTCAGAATTAGTAGTTCTACGTTGTGACATTGCACGCAAGATAAATAATCTGAATAGAAAACTAGATACTATTGCTAGGGAAAAAAATTGGTTCAGGTTTAGCTTGACCATAGGTGATGAAAATGAGGAGAGTGAAATGAATACCTCATTTGTTGATTTATCAGAGATTTATGGAAGAGATCACGATAAGAATAGATTGGTGAGCATGTTATCGAGTGAGAGTAGTCAAGGACCAGCCCTCCCTATCATTTCTATTGTTGGGGTAGGAGGAATAGGAAAGACAACACTTGCTCAACTAGTTTACAGAGATGATAAGGTCAATATCTATTTCGATAAGAAAATATGGGTGCATGTTTCTGATCCTTTTGACCAGATTAGGATTGCCAAAGCAATCCTTAAGTCTCTTAATGGAACTAGACAAAGTCTAGGTGAACTAGAGCCTTTGTTGGAGCAGATATGCCAATCTTTAAAGGGAAAGAAATTTCTTCTTATCCTTGATGACGTGTGGATAGAAGAGTCCAAAGATTGGGAATCATTAAGGGATTCTCTTATGTCTCTTATGCATGATTCCCAAGGGAGTAGAATTTTAGTGACTACACGGAAGGAGCATACTGCAAGAGTGATGGGAACTTCCAATATTATTGCAATAGGGGCATTGTCCGACCAAGAAAGTTGGTCATTGTTTAGTCAAATTGCACTTTCTCAAAGGACAACTTTAGAGTTTCGAAACTTAGAACATATTGGTAGGAAAATTGTAGAGAAGTGTAAGGGTTTGCCTCTTGCTATCAAAACTTTGGGAAGTCTTTTGCGTTTTAAAAGAAAAACTAAAGAGTGGGAGAGAGTTTTGAGCAGTGAGTTATGGGAATTAGAAGAGATTGAAAAAGGGCTTTTTCCACCTTTATTGTTGAGTTATTGTGATTTGCCCTTTCGATTGAGAAAATGCTTCTCCTATTGTGCCATTTTCCCAAAATATCATGATCTGGAAAAAGATGAATTGATCAAATTATGGGAGGCCCAAGGGTATCTTAAGGTAGAAAGAGATAATGAGTTGGTTGGTAAAAGGTATTTTGAAGAATTAGCAATGCGTTCTTTTTTTCAAGATTTTGAAAGAAGTGAAAGTGAGAATAGTATAGAAAAGTGTAAAATGCATGATATAGTGCATGATTTTGCTCAATTTCTTTCAAAGAATGAATGTTTTATGATAGAAGCTCATGGTACAACAAAGCTAGAATTAGAATCTTCTTATAAAAAAGCTCGCGAATGTTTTATGATAGAAGCTCATGGTACTACAAAGCTAGAATTAGAATCTTCTTATAAAAAAGCTCGCCATTTACTGATAATAGGGGGCTCAATCGGATCTTCTACGTTTGAGAAAAATAAATTGCGCAGCCTTATTGTTAAGGATTCCTCTTTAGAGAATGGAGTATTAATCCATTTATTTCGTCAGTTGACATGTTTAAGGAGTTTAAACTTGAGTGGTCTTTCAATTAAAGAAATTCCAAGTAATATAAAAAAATTGATCCATTTGAGGTATCTTAATTTATCTCAAAATAGGGAGTTGAAAAAATTGCCGGAAACATTGTGCAACTTATATAATTTACAGACCTTGGATCTCTCTTATTGTGAGAGTCTCAAAAGGCTACCTGGAGGGATACATAAGTTAAGCAATTTGAGAATCATTGGAATTTAAAGCAGTGCCAGATCATATCCTTAGAAAGACAACACTTCAGACATTGAAGGTCAACGAGTCCCCAATCTTAGAAAGGCGTTATCAAAAGGAGGAAAGGAATGGTACAAGATCTCTCACATTCCTTACATTGAAAATTAGCTACTGATTCGTCATCATTCCATTGATGATTCAGAGAGCTCTAGTTCATCAGTTTGTTGCCTGCTCTTCAAAAGAAGATAATCAAGGTGGAGACATTGATTCAGAATAAATTCAGTTGCATCAAAATTGATTCAGCAAAGAAACTAGAAGATGAAATCGACCTGCTGGTAATTTCTTCTCCTCCTTTCTTCAGTTGTTCATTGTAATCTGTTTAATTTCAATGGTGATTGATTACTCACAAATGTTATGATTATTTGATTGCATATACAATCATGATTATAAAAAGTTTTGGATGGTATCTTGTTTTGTTAAATTCGTTGACCAAAGCAAACATACTTAGTCTGTTGAATTTCTGCTATGATCCTACTGGCTTTTTCTGAATATATAATTGCTTCAACCATTGAAAACTTTGGAAGTTGTGTGATTGAGTTTGCATTATTTTTTATATTTGGAGATGCTTTTTGACAGGCTCATCTGCTAAAGGTTTTTGAAAGATGAAGCATTTTTCCTCAGGTACCGTATAGTTGAACTTACTGAAATTTACACCGCAGATAATTAGAAAATAGAGATTGTGAGGGGAAAACAGGGCATCTTGGCTTTTAATTTTGTGCTGAACATTTGTCAACTGAGAGTGTTAAGTCATAGAGATATTGCTTAAATTGTCTCGTCTTGTCAGAAAGCTGATTTATATTATCTTGCATGCTATAGGGGATGACATTTCAACATGATGTGCAGAGAGATGACCAGAATCAGGTCCTTGCTCTTTCATGATTGAGAGTTTGGGCAGAATCACAGATGTCTTGTGTGGGGAATTTAGTGTGTTGAGTTTTTGCAATATCCTTGCCTTCCCTGGAATTTGAAAAATTCTTTCAGCTCTTATTTATGTGGCCATTATTTCACTCCGATAGGTATTAAACTTCTATGGCTATTCCTTTATTTTATAAATGTTTAGGTGGTTCTTTATAAGCATTGCTAAGGCTTTCTGATTCTCTGAGAACTGAATGTTGCAGGCTCTTGAACAGATTTGGAGACATTTGTTAAAGTCCTTGCTTAAGTTTCATGTCAGTGTCGTTAAGGAGTGCTGGGCTTGTCAAGAATATAGATATGGATTATCGTAGACTATGTTAGGTACTCAACTTTGCAAATTTCAGCTCATAGGCATGACCAGTCGATACTGAATTTCCTATTATCAGTTATAGTCATTTGATGATTTCTTCTGTTACCTTGTTAAAAAATGCAGATTTGTTAATTACTATGGACATTATATTCCAGTTCGTTGAAGGGATGATAACAGAATAATCAGAGATGGATAGGGCGATATTTTTGTACGATGATGTACAGATATTAGGTATTGGATGATGGAGTTTTAGCACTTGTTTGCCCAACTTATGAACAAGTTCACATCAGTTTGAGCTATTGTAATCCCTACTTTTGAGGTTTTTCATGCAAACTGCTTTCATAAAAATTCAGGAAAAGATGTTACAATCTAGCAGACTTTTAACTCTGGGACCATGGATGAGATTGTTAAATACAAGAAGGTAAGCTAAGTGATGAAAAGAAAAAAAAAAAATGTACTGTTTCCATAAAAGACATTACCGGCTGTCACCATCTTGCTAGAGCAATTCCTGTAGCATTCTATTCCATTGTTTGGCCTCAATTGTTCCAGACCAGGTACCTGCAACTACTTAATTATGGCATACACTTAAACTTTTATAATCATAGATCATATCTTGATTCTTATATCACGGCAAAATGATTATATTTTTGTTCATATAAAGCTCTCTCGTTGACTTTTTGTTTGTAATATATTTCGTTATTACTGAAACATGAAATTCTCTTTTGACAAATAATTTCCATAAAAAAAGAAAAAAATATTAGTAATCTATATTCCCGGAGTATGTAATGTAACCACTGTCCATACTTCTCAAAGATTGATCACGTGGCTTTCTAATGAAGTACCTAAACTTTCAGGTCAGACTTTCTACCAAAAATCAATATTTCTTGTATCTGTGAAGCAGTTGCTGTAAGAGTGGTCGGAGGTTAGATAAGCATACCTACAAGGTAAAAGGAGATGTTAGCCCACATTATTTCTTTGGTATCACTTCGAAACGGAGAAAGACGGCATCATACAATTTAACCGTGAGAGACAATCTCTTTTTTTTTTTTTTTTTTTTCAGGAGCATGTTATACTTCGTGCCCCCGAGATTAGTTCCATGAGTGATTTACAGATAATTTTGAGGTATTTTACACGGTGAATTTGGGCTCACAGACATGAAGAATCAATTCTGAATTTCCTTGATCTGTTTATTAGTTTGTACAAAAATAAATTTTGCTTAATTTGATATTACTTTTGTTACCTTACAGAGGATGCAGACTAGTTAATTACTATAGGCACATTGAAATTCAATTCATTGGAGGGACGATGCTAGAATAGAACAGAAGGGTAACATGATGTTCTTATTAATATGATACGGAGATATTGCATGGTATTTTTTGTCCTTGTTTTCTGTTTATGATGAGTGAGCTAAGAGAATATTTTTACCTCTGTTCTGATATGTTCACAGTCCTCTGTATTTTTGAGGTCTCCTACGCTAATTGTGGTCTAAATATTGGGGAAGAGAATTCTACAAGCTAGCTGATATTGGATTCCAGGGCCATGGATGAGATAGGAGAACACGAGATGGAAACAGAGCAATTAGAGGAAAAACTTTGTACTCTTTCCATGGAGGCATTACCTATGGATGGAATTGTCCTTATCTTGACGGAAAGGCAATTCACTGTAGCATTCTTATTCCACAGTAAGTACTTGTTTGCCCTAAATTGTTCAAGACCAGAATAGTGCCAATTTCTTACATTATTTAGAAATTGTGGAAGTCAGCATTGAATAATTTAACCATCGGACACTCCTTTTCATGTAGCGTGGTGCAAGAAGCGTATCTACAGGAGAGAACTCAAATGTGTACTTCATGCCTCGAAGATCAAATCAGTTAGATATGCTTATAACCATTTCCTAGTACGTTTCCAATTCTCTACTTCCACTTAAGACAAGAAAAGCAATAGGGTTACTATTTATCTTATTGCGCTTGTTACATAACCGAAAGAAATTTGAGTCTGCTGGAGCTGAGCACAGTGCAGCAGAATACTTGTGTGAGTTTCCATCAAATCTATGTATGTTTTCATATCCCCAACTTAAATTAAACAGATACATTGCTTAAACTAATGGTGTCAAGCATGCAGATTGGAGTGTCTGATGAACTGGTAGTGGCGACTCATAACTAGCCAAGGTCAAAAGTGCTCAATTTATATGATCCCCAACTCCAAAGGACTCAGCTGTTTGATTCGGCTTGGATTTTGCAGTCACTTCCTCTTTGTTTTGTCAATCTTCGCCCTTGGCCTCAAGCTATGCTTATTTATTAGACAGTATGCCCTGCATGTGGAGGGAAATAATCACCCCTGCAGGGATGCATCAACGTCCATTACAAAAGCAAGTAAAAAACAGAACAAAGGAAACCTGTTACTCTATATCAGGCCCAAGAGAAATTAAGGGCCTCAATCATTTCTATCTCTTGTGTGTATCCGGCTGTCGGACATGGAGCTGGTGTAAATATTTGTTCCTGTTTTTACATCTTTTGGAGGATCTTAACAGTTTTGTCTAGCCATAAGTAATGTCTTTAAAGGCCTGCTAATGTTGTTGTTGTTCTTAGTATGAAATGATCATTTCATGATGAAGCTTTTTCAGTGAAGTGTTGTTAATTCAGTGTTTGCCAATGGTAATGGTCGCTATTTATAAGTGTTAAGTCAGTAAAACCTGTATTCAATCTCCTGCACATTTAATCATTAAAATAAAATATTTCAACTTGAAAGCTTTCTTGAATCCGTTACCATCTTTACTATAGCTGAGGCACTTGTTTCCATAATCTTGCAACAGCTAGCTTCTGTCTCAGGAGAAGGGATAAGACTGATTGCGGGTGCTGGGGACGAGCTGTAAAAGCTCACCAGCACTTTTCAGGCCATTCAAGCTGTGTTTCATGATATTGAGAAAAAACAAGTGACGGAGGAAAAGGTGAGACTTCGGTTGGACAAGCTTCAAGAGACATCATATGACATAGATGATATGCTGAATGAGTGGAACACAGTGATTGGTAATCCAAAGTTAAGGAAGTTCAAATTGCTTCCAAGCTTTTGAGAAAGGTATTTTCCCTTATTCCATACAATATATATTGTTGTATGCGTTTTAATCTGCATTATGAGATTGCTATCAAAATCAAGGATCTAAACAGAAAACTAGATGTTATTACTTCTTAAAGAGATAGGTTCAACTTTAGCTTGTCCGAAGTGACGAGCTCTATTATTGACTTATCGGAGTTTTATAAAAGAGAGCATGATAGAGTAGATCGGTTAGCATGTTATCGAGTGAGAGTAGTAAAGGACCAAACATCCCCATCATTTCTATAGTTGGCGTAGACGGAATTACAAAGACAGCTCTTGCATAAGTAGCTTTCAACGCTCTTAAGGCAATTGCCCATTTTGAAAAGAGAATATAGGTGTGTGTGTCTGATCCTTTTGATAAGATTAGAATAGCCCAAGCAATCCTTGAATCCCTTAATAATGTTACGCAAAAGTGTAAGTGAATTAGAATCTTTGTTAGGACTAATACATAAATCTTTGGAGGAAAAAAAAGTTTCTTCTTATCTTATATGATGTGTGGATCGAAGATTCCAAATATTGGGAAAATTTGAAGAATTATCTCTTCAGTGTGGTTCTCAAGGGAGTAGAATCTTAGTGACCACACGTAAAGAGCTTACTGTGTAAGAGCGATGGGAAACTATTTGTTTCTGTTTGTTTAGAAACGTTGCACTTTACTACAAGGCAGGTGAAGAGCTTGAAAAACTAGAACCTATTTGTAACACTAGAGACCCACACAAAGTGGTAAGGGTGGGCTCTGTCTAAGCCTACATTGCCCAATAACGAGGATCCTGGCTGATTTATATATCCCATTAGCTCCTTAAGCAAGGCTTTTTGAGTTATAAAACGCAAAAACAAAACCATGATAGACTATATGTCTAAAACAAGGGGTGTTCACATCACTCGCCCACCCGCCCAAACCCGACTGACCTGTCGGTTTTGGGTCGGGTGAGGTAGGGTATAAGAGCACAATCGGGTAGCTTCGGATGGCAAAGAGAAATGTCCGAAATATTCAGGTTGGAGATCCAGTAATTTTTGAAATATTCAAAAATACCCGACCCGATTATTTGAATTTCAAATTTTAAAGTTTTATGTTACATTCCTACTTTTAGTTGGATAATATACAATAGCAAAACCTTGTCCTATATAATATAACTTCTAAAACCTAACCCTAATCCTAATGTTTTCTCTCCTCTATGTTATCTTTCTCCTGCCAGTTACAACTCTTTGCTTTACTTTTTAGTTTCTTCACTCTCAATCACTCAAACATAGTAATAGCCATCTCTTAAAGCTCCCATCGAAGCCTCACGTTGCATTTCCACTGACGGTCACCACTCTTTTCTCTTGAACCTTGCTCTTTTCTTACTTAATCTTAAGAAAAGTAGCCACCACCCTTCAAAGCTCCCAACGATTGCCATTGCCATTTGATGTTGTTGGACAATCAAGTCGCTACTAGTCTCAATCACCAAATAAAATCATGATCTTATAAGTTTTTATTTTATTTTATTTTTTGTTTTTCAATTTTCAGTGACAGATCTGTAGTAGTTCTATGAGGTGTTTTGATGGGAGGTTTGGTGGTGTAGTATATTCCAAAAATTGAGTCATTATTTTTTTATTCGTTTTTTCGTAAAATTTATGTTTTGTTAATTGAAGTTAATAAAATAGACTGGGCATAGTAGTAGCTTTTCTTTTACTTATTTTGTTGGTTGTAATTTCTTTTCAATTCTGATAAATTTTATATCTCACTTACTAACCAATTCATAAAAATTAACTCTAAAATTGATATTTTGTATTTCATTTGTAGACATATAATCAAAAAAAGAAAAAACTGCAACGAAGAGAAGTTGATAAGCCAAGCTTAAATAAAAGGCTAAACCTAAATAAAAACCCTAAATTTAACATTTTAAATTAAAAGTCAATTTAAAAATTTTATAAAAATTAATTTCAAATATGATTTAACCCGATTGCACCCGACACAAACCACTCCGATCTAATGATGGTCGATTGATGTCGGTTATTCTTATTTCTTGGGGTGAATCAGGTGGCCAAATAAGATACCTGACGTGTTTTCGGTCGGTTCAGATATGTTTATACCCGACAATACCCGATCCATGAACACCCCTATCTAAAAGGATAATATCCGATGGGCCAGAATGTTTCATGTCACACCCTGCACCCTAAGGGTCCAGAATGCAACTACAACATTCATTCAAGGTGATTTTAAAGGAAACTATGGTTATTTTTTAATAATATTAAAAAATCTAGAGTCCTTACATTGTCAAGCTACAGTATTGTCACAACCCACACTCGACATACAAAATATAGCATTTATACGGTCATTTAAATGTGAACTCTAATATTTCTTTCAAAG
>SNVD02000755.1:0-138345 GCA_013180625.2 Boswellia sacra | reverse complement strand
GGAGACAACGTAAAGTTTGAGTTAATATAATTCAACTTGAAACAAGCCTGTAACAACACAGGCCACATGTGACAAATAATAAACAAAACAAAATTTAAAATTGTACTACAATTTCTAAAAGAAAATTATTTAGCATTACCTTTGAAAATAAAATTTTCACAAAAAGATGGTAGTTTAAATAGTTCTTATAATTTTTATTTTAATTTGGAATTTTTAAATGACATTTTTCTCCTTAAACTTCTTAATTTTCAAATTAAAATGTTCAAGAAGTAAATGGTAGTTTAAATGGTACTTATTTCAAATTAAATTAAAAATTTTTTAAAAAATTACGCTACCATTTTCTTTCATTGAATTTTAATTTTTAAAATTATGCTAAATAATTTTCTTTCAGAAATGGTAGTGTACAATTTTAAATTTTATTGTTATTTGTTTTCTCACATGTGACAAGTGTTGTTGTAGGCTTGTTTTATATCTAATCTTATTAACGCGAACTTTTCATTGTCTCCAAAGGTTTAGTTTGGTGGTTTAGAGTCCCAGTCTCCACCAGATTTAAGTCCCCACTCCCTATCCTTTTCAATGAGAAATAAAAAATAATTCTATTATTATAATATCCTTGAACTGATAAATTTGATGGATTGACTAACGGCAGTAGATAAATGAGAGTCTTTGTGTTATTTCATAGAAGGTTATGGGGAGAGTGTTACTTCTCCCAAACTATAGGGTTGTCAATGTTTATTACTCTTATGCAATGAAATCGTAACCTATCCTATTAATTTTAATGCCTGCAAATACAATCCACCAACAATGAAATGATCTTGCCATCTGTAAAATTTTAATAAATCCAATAAGTAGTGTTGATACCTACGTTAACAATTTCATTCACATCTAAGTAAGAAAGAATAGTAATTTTTCTTAATCTTATTTCTTGTCACAATGGGGTTATACTCAATCTTATATTATATTCTCTATCTTTTAATTTTAAATCCTAATGATATTGCAAACTTTACATCTGAAATCGTACAAACAACCCTATTTATTTCTTTCATATAATTCTTCTACTTTCATTTGATCGGATCTTAAAGGAAATAATTGCTAAGAAAAAAGTAACAGAACTACCATTCTAGCTTCAAGAGATTATGAAAATGTTAATCAAATCCGGAACTGGCTAAGGGGAAATTCTTATTTATAGCATAACAAGGATTATAAGGTGCATGAAGAATATGCTATATAATTTTGATGCTTTTCTTCTATCTGGTTGTTGGGGATGCAATGCAAAGTCACAACAGAGTTTGGGAGAAAATTTACTTGTATTAAGAGAGAAAATCAATATACAAGATTTACACAAAATCTCCTCTAAATTTCCTGGAGCTCAACCTGGCTCTTTAACATTCAAAACTCTCTGGTTCTAATTCCTAAACTCTCTCTGGAGTTTTTCTGATACTAAAATCTCTCTGGATTCGTACAAATGACCCTGCAGAACTCCCTCAATTTATAGGAGGAGTTTGCATGAATTGTCAATGGGGTAGGTGAGGTTGGTCACCTAACCTTGCCTACCCTTAGACTAATATGCACCTAGGAGGTGCCTAACTTTGACAGAAGTCTCACATGGGATGAAGACTTTTCAACAATTCTCCCCCCGTCGTCCCATGTGAAAAGGAATAACAACAAAAGTAATTAGACAGCTTCTAGTCCAACTATGTCTCTGCATAGTTCTAGCTTGTCTCTAGTGACTACTTTTGTTATCATGTCGGCTGGATTCTCTTTAGTATGAATCTTCACAAGCTTCAACAGTTGCTTGTCCATCACCTCGCATATCCAGTGATAGCGAATGTCGATATGCTTCGTTCGAGAATGGTACACCGAATTCTTGCTCAAATCCAGAGCACTTTGACTATCATAGTATACCTTATACTCCTTTTGCTTGATCCCAAGTTCTTGGAGAAACCGCTTCAACCATAACATTTCCTTTCCAGCTTCTGCTGCGATAATGTATTCAGCCTCTGTCGTGGATAGCGCAACACACTTCTGTAGTCTTGACTGCCATGACACAACTCCCCCTGCAAAAGTGTAGACAAAACCTGACGTAGATTTCCTACTGTCAGAATCTCTGGCTGTATCTGAATCTGTATAGCCTTCCAAGATTGGATCAGCTCCCCCGTAACACAAGCATATCTTTAATGTACCTTTAAGGTATCTGATAATCCACTTGACTGCCTCCCAATATTCTTTCCCTGGATTGGAAAGAAATCTGCTCACGACTCCTACAGCATGAGCAATATCTGGCCTTGTACACACCATGGCATACATCAAACTTCCTACAGCAGAAGAATAGGGTACCGACGCTATGTCCTCTATCTCTTTCTTGGATGAGGGACATGATCTCTTGCTCAGCTTGAAATGGTTAGCCAGTGGTACACTAACTAGCTTAGCACGATCCATGTTGAACCTTTGGATCACACGTTCAACATATTTTTCTTGAGACAGTCATAATTTCTTCTGTTGTCTCGACGAATCTGCATCCCTAAGATTTGCTGAGCTGGTCCCAAGTCCTTCATATCGAAGGTTTTTGAAAGTTCATTCCTCAGTTGCTTTATTCTTATTGCATCCTTCCAGACGATCAACATGTCGTCCACATATAACATGAGTGCAACAAAGTCTCCAGCTGGAAGTTTCTGGAAGTAGACACACTGGTCTGCAGTGGTTCTTTTGTACCCATGACTCACCATGAAAGAGTCAAACTTCTTGTACCATTGCCTTGGTGCTTGCTTAAAGCCATACAAGCTCTTTTTCAGCTTGCACACGAGGTATTCTTTTCCTTGAACCTCGAATCCTTCTGGCTACTCCATATAGATTTCTTCATGCAAGTCTCCATGAAGAAATGCTGTCTTCACATCCATCGGTTCAAGCTCCAAATCTAGACTTACAGTCAATCCGAGGATGACGCGGATTGAGGATATTTTTACCACCGGTGAGAAGATCTAGTCAAAGTCAATTCCTTTCTTTTGAAGGAATCCTTTTACCACCAATCGGGCTTTATGCTTCATCACCTTTCCTGTTCCATCTTTCTTGAGCTTGAATACCCACTTGTTCTTCAGTGCCTTCTTTCCGTCTGGGAGCTCAACCAGTTCATAAGTTTTGTTCTTCTCAAGAGAATTCATCTCATCTCGCATTGCATGCAGCCATCGTTCTTTGTCTGGATGAGATAAAGCTTCACGAGAGCTTTCTGGCTCCCTCTCATCAGTAAGCAGTGTATATTCTGATTCTGGATATCTCCTCGACGGAATCCTACCTCGCTCAGATCGTCGTAACTGAGGTTCTTCATTTCTAGGAGGTACAGCAGCTTCTATAGGTGATTGTGGCTCCCCCTGCTCAGCAATCTCTTCATTTTCCTCCTCCTGATCTGCTTCTGGAACTTCTTCAGGTACCTCATCATTTCCTATAACATTTGGTGCTGGGGTTGAATCTGCAACAATATCTGGGGCACTGCTAGTGGGATTTTTAGATATTGTTGTCTTTTCAGCGTCTTCATATGTTTGGTCTTCGTGAAACACCACATCTCTGCTGCGGATGACTTTCTTTTCTTTGGGATCTCATAATCTGTATCCGAATTCTTCATCTCCATAACAGATGAAGATACATGGAATAGTTCTTACATCGAGCTTCTGTCTGAGCTCCTTGGATACATGTGCAAAGGCTAAACAACCAAACACTTTCAAATGATTATAGGAGAGCTTTTTATTTGACCATACCTTTTCTGGAATCTCAAAGTTTAGTGGCGCCGATGGTGCTCTGTTGATTAAGTAACAGGCGTTACGAACTGCCTCCCCCCAGAATGGCTTGGGTAACTTAGCCAATATGAGCATGCTTCTGACTCGTTCTATGATGGTTTGATTCATTCTCTCGGCCACTCCATTATGTTGTGGTGTGCGTGGGACTGTTCTTTCATGACGGATGTCATATCTCCGACAGTAAGCATTGAACTCTCTGGAGGTATACTCGCCTTCATTATCTGATCGGAGGTATTTTAATTTCTTACCCGTTTCATGTTCTACCATGGCGTGAAACTCCTTGAACTTCTCCAGAACTTCATCCTTCATCCTGAGGAAATACACCCACACTTTCCAAGATGCATCATCAATAAAGGTCAAGAAATACCTTTTACCGCCTAGGCTCTCCACTTCGAGAGGTCCGCATATATCACTGTGTACCAGCTCCAACAACTTTGATTTCTTCACTGATGAGGAGCTGAATGACACCCTCATTTGTTTCCCATACAAATAATAGTCGCAAGGATGAGACGTTGCATCCTTGAAAACAGTGATCAGCTTCTTCTTCTAAAGGGTTGATAAGCCCTTCTCACCCATGTGACCGAGCCTTTTATGCCACAAATCCAGAGGTACCATGTGCTCTGCTACATGAAGGCTCTCTCCGTTTATCTTTACATGGGTCCTATAAAGATTATCACATAATTTACCTCGAGCAACCACCATGACTCCCTTTAACATCTTCCATGTGCCATTGGTGAAACAGCTTTCATAGCCTTGCTGATCAAAGGCTTTTATCGGGAGCAAGTTGAGTCGAAGATCTGGCACATGATGAACATCCTTCAAGGTTATTTTGTATTCGACGTTCGTTTGGAATTGAACATCACCAATTCCCATGATTTTGGCGGTGCTATTGTTACCCATCTTCACTATCCCAAAGTCTCCAGCTTTGTACATGGTGAAGATCTCTTTGCAAGGAGTGACGTGGCAGGAAGCTGCTGTGTCAATGACCCATTCTACTCCTTGATCTGCTGTGTGAAAGCATGTTTCTTCTGCACAAATGGTCACGTCTTTTACAACTGTAACTCATGGTTCATCGTTGCCTTGTGCTTGTGAACTCTCCTAGTTCTGCTTCCATAGACTGCGACAGTTTTTCTTTATGTGACCCTCTTTGCCACAGTGATAACATTTGTACGTAGGTCTCCGCCCATCTGATGACCTGCCCCTTGATCTGCCTCTGTTTTTGCTTCTACCTCTTCTCCAGTCTTCACCTCGAGACTGTCTTCCTCGATTCTCCATGATGTAGGCTTCATCCTGACTGGCGCCTGCATCTTTTCTTCTTGCTTCCTCATTCATCAAGGCATCCTTAACCATTGACAAGGTAAGTTTACCTCCAGATGCTGAATTACTGATGGAGACCACTAACGTCTCCCATGGATCTGGAAGGGAACTGAGAAGTAGAAGGGCTTGTTCTTCATATCCAAGCTGTAACTTGACTGCTGTCAACTGATTCACCAAGTTCTGGAACTCACTTATGTGTTCTGCTACAGGAGTTCCACTCCACAACTTTAAGTTTACAAGCCGTCTCATTAGGATGGCTTTGTTTCGTGCTGACTTGGCTTGATAGATACTCTCTAATTTTGTCCATAGAGAATACGCATCTGTTTCCTTGGCTATATGGTGGAAGACACTGTGATCAATCCATTGTCTAATCTGACCGATACATTTTCTATTTATTTTCTTCCACTCTGCCTCTTTTTCTGTCTCAGGTCTCTGCCCTTGAAATTCTATAGGATCATATAGATCCTTACAACTAAGGAGATCCTCTATCCTGGGCCTCCATAGTGTGTAATTGGTAGCAGTCAATTTAATCATGGCTCCGGATGATTCTTCCATTTTAGAATAATTAATTCACTAAAATGGGAATTGAATTTGAAAAATTTGAGCCCACCGTTGCGTCCGGAACGGTCAAAAATGGTGGAATAGCCTCTTCCAGGGCTTAAAAATTCTTTTTATACAAGAAATACGAAGCTTGGAAATTCTAAGGACTAAAATGAAATTTCTTAAGGATTAAACTGAAATTTCAGAACCTTGAGGGGGTCAGAAGAAATACCCAAAAATATAGGGTTCAATTTGAAATTCTCGAAAGATGTGATGACGTGGCATATGGGGTCCACATTGATGACGTGGCGACATGTGGCTGATGACGTGATGTGTGCTGACGTGGCAATGATGACGTGGCTTCGCTGACGTGGCAAAGAGTTCGCTGACGTGGCAGATTGCGTGGCACTGACGTGTGTCGTCTTCTTCCTCGAGACACGCGTGCAGCGCGTGTGGCCAGTGAATACCACTCGCAATGTAGGTGGTCGGCGCGTGCGACTTCCTTGGACGTCGGATTGATCACCGAAAAATTGCAGAATGATCAGCACGACGTCAGGAACACATAGAACACTTCAAATTCGAAATTTGAAGACTTTCCAGAAATTCGAAATTTCCAGAAATAGGGGATAAATTTTCTCTGAATTTTTCCTCTCTGATCTGACATTCCAGGAGCTCAACAAGACTCTGATACCACTTGTTGGGGATGCGATGTAAAGTCAGAACAGAGTTTGGGAGAAAATTTACTTGTATTAAGAGAGAAAATCAATATACAAGATTTACACAAAAACTCCCCTAAATTTCCTGGAGCTCAACCTGGCTCTTTAACATTCAAAACTCTCTGGTTCTAATTCCTAAACTCTCTCTGGAGTTTTTCTGATACTAGAATCTCTCTGGATTTGTACAAATGACCCTGCAGAACTCCCTCAATTTATAGGAGGAGTTTGCATGAATTGTCAATGGGGTAGGTGAGGTTGGTCACCTAACCTTGCCTACCCTTAGACTAATATGCACCTAGGAGGTGCCTAACTTTGATAGAAGACTCACATGGGAGGAAGACTTTTCAACACTGGTCTCATTGTCGTCATCCCTAACTACTTATAATCACTTCAGATCACCTCAATTCTTCTGGCTTATCACAAGAGACACTTCCATTAGCTCTTACTTCATCATTATATTTATACATGGCGGTGAACCTCATGGCCATGGCTTCGCAGCTTCCAGACTACTGCTATCCTTATACAAAATTTCTAAGTCTATTATAAATAAATTTCAAGACTATATTTAAATTTAATTCTAAATGGAATAACCTTTAATAATTCTAAAATCTTCCAAGTCTTCGGGGCACAATGAACAACTTGAGAGAGGCGAACCCATTTCCTTGAGCTTCTAAAAGCAATTGAAGAATCAAGATTTTTCATTGTTGTCTTCTCAACAATGCTACTTCACGCTGGTGCTTGGACGAGCTTGCTAAGATTGCGGAGTACATGAATGAGAATGGCCAAACTCTGTTCCCGGTTTTCTATCATGTGAATCCAGCTGATGTCCGTAAACAGACAGGAAGCTTTGGGGAGGCCTTGAGAAACATGAGAAAGCTGTTGATGCTCAGAAATTGCTGATCGGATGGAAGGAGGCTTTGAAGAAAGTCACTAATCTATCTGCTTGGGATGTACAAGATAGTCATGCTATCTTTCTTGCTTTATGAAATTGATTAATTAAAGTTTTACGAATTTTGTTGTAAACCTTTTAGACCTTATTAATTCAACAATGATCTGGACTTCCATTGATAACCTTGTGTCTTAAGATTAGTATAAGCAAAAAAAATGTATCTCCAAATGGACCTTAAAGCGTCTTTTGGATTAATTAACGTGAAAATGCGTAGAATATCTCAATTGAACTACCTTATCTAAGGACGTTTATAAGAACCCAATGTCAATGTTAGTTTGATAGTTTTTAAAAATCGGAGCATACGAACCAAATATTTGTATATTTGTTCTGTACAAATCTGTTGATTATTGACAAGCATTCATATTATACATTTAAAAAAATTATATCTTTTTCCAATATAAACCTTGTGAATTCAGACCAAATATTATTATAATATGAAGTTTATGTAATTAAATGGTGGTCATCGTAATTCCTATTTACTTTGCAGGCATGAGGTGACATCTTTACAGTAAAAGTGGAAAAAATATGGACTAAATTGAGTCAGCGTTCATTCTCTGGTGATACCAAGGGCTTGGTAGGAATAGATTCTCTTTCGAACGATATGAATATATCACATTTAGAAATAGGCTTGAATGATGTCCGCATTATTGGGATTTGTGGGATGGATAGCATATGTAAAACAACTATTGCCAAGGTCATTTATGACAAATATTCTCATCAATTTGAGGGTAGCAGCCTTGTTTGAAATGTTAGAGATGTCTCTGAAAAATTTGGTTTAGTTGCTATACAATAGCAACTTACTTTAGAAGGCTTAATGGGAAAGAATACAATTGTATGGAGCGTTCGTAGAGGAAACCATATGTGGCTACGAAACAAAAGAGTCATGATCTTTCTTGATAATATAGATAAATTGCAACAATTAGAAGCATTAGTAGGTGATCATGATTGCTTTGGTCTAGGAGGTAAAATCATCATAACAACTAGAGATGAACATTTATTGATTGCTCATGATGTGGATAAAATATACAAGGTCAATTGTTTGGGCACATGAGAAGCTCTAGAACCTATTGATGGTTATGCAGAGTTGTCTAAGGACATCGTAAGCTGCTGTAACGGCCTTCTGTTGGGTCTAGTGGTTTGGGGTTCTTCTCTATATGGAAAAAACATAAATAAGTGAAGTGAATTCCGAAGGCTTAAAGCCACGCCTGTGAGGAGAATTTTTTATAAACTCAAAATAAGTTATGATGGTTCGGAGGAAACAAAGAAGAAGTTGTTCCTGGATATTTCTCGTTTGTTTACTACGAAAAAGGTCAATTAATTAAGTGGTAGAAATAATAATTAATTAATTAATGCTAGTTAATTATTTCTAGACAGAATAAGTACGGATAATAATTATAATCGAGCAAAAAAATTCTATTTAATTAATTCCAAACGGAATAAGTACCTACAATAATTCCAAAGTCTCTTATATCTTTTCAAACATATAATATTGCTTCTAAATCTCAGGGGCAATCATAGAATTTGGTAGAATTTGCATATTAAAAGCTTTTGATGAAAAGACTAGACAACAAGATAAAAACAAAAGTAAAGAAGAATCTTTTTTCTCATACAACTTTTTTCTCTAGGAGCTTTTTTGTTGTCTGCCTCACTTCTTTAAACCGAAAAAAGCAAGAAGGAGCCAAAGAAACGTCCTTTTCGTTTCCTCTTTCACTGGTCATCATCTATCTAACTTTTTAATATAATATTAAACCATATTATAAATTATAAATATATAAATTAATTAATATTTAAGATTACTAACATTGATAAACTCTCGTACAATTTTGAAAATGAAACGCTAAAATATATATATGTATATATTGATTGATCTAAGTCAAGAAAATAAAAAATAAATAAATAAATTACTTAAATAATATATATGAAAAAAATTAAAAAAATAATTATAATCCTAAAATATAATTTTTAAGAATTAATTATAACTTCTACATTTTGATGGAACACCTATTGAAATTTTAAATATTTTATATATTAAAAAAGCAAGTCATCATTACAAGAGAGAGAGAGAAATAATAAAAAAGTAGTTTTACCTTTAATAATTAAAAATTTAAAGAATTCAAAATAAAATTGACAAATACAAAAATTAAGTTTTACGTAAAGTGAGATAACAAGAATAATAAAAAAAATAAATGAATAAAAATAATTATAAAATCAACAATAAATAAAATTTTTAATAACTTATTAATCATTTATATGAATGTAAGAAATTTGAAACATTTATACGAAAAATCATCACTCATTTATAGTAAAATTAAATTATATTTTACCTTTTTTCCTGAAAGGACTAATATGCAGAAATTTAAAATATCTAATACTAACAAAAAAATGTTTTTGACACTTGAAGATCTACTGTTGAGGTTGAAGGTGCCTGGCCCCCTGAGGCTCAATAATAGGTCCACCCCTGTCTTTGACTCACTTTCCTTGTCTCATTTGTTCAGGGGAAGAACCTAGAAAAGAGCAATTGAGAGCAGTTTCCTTTCTCTTTATCTATCATAAATAATTTGACTTTTTACTTTACAGCATTAAATACATTTTACAGTTGTCCATTAATCAACGGTGAAAGATTTAGTAAATGAATGAAAAAAGTAGTAATTTAATCATTGTAAAGCGCTACCAGCTTTGAAAAAAAATTTATATATTATAAAATGCTCTTTTAGCTTTGACTACATGCTGATTTATTGGCTGCAGGGAAATTATTCCATCCATTCACATTTCATATACAAACAGGGGTGAAAAGGGTAAGACTAAGAGTAGACAAAGCAGGGCAAAGGTGCTTATCAGCTTCAATTATGTCTATGAAGAACAATGAAGGGGCTTCTTCTTCTTCTTCTTCTACGCGTGGACCGTGGAAATACGATGTTTTTGTCAGTTTCAGAGGAGAAGACACCCGCAAGAACTTCACTGATCATCTCTGCAAAGCTTTGAAACTAAAGGGGATCAATGTCTTTAAAGATGATGAAAAACTTGAGAGGGGCAAACCCATTTCACCAGAGCTTCTAGAGTCAATTCAAGTATCAAGGTTTTCCATTGTTTTCTTCTCAAGAAACTATGCTATGTCATCCTGGTGCTTGGACGAGCTTGTACAGATTGTGGAGTGCATGAAAGATATTGGCCTTACTGTGTTGCCGGTTTTCTATGATGTGGAACCAACTGACGTGCGTAACCAGACTGGGACCTTTGGGAAGGCCTTTGATGAACATAAAAAAGCTTATGCAGCTGAAAAATTGGAGAAATGGAGAGCAGCTTTGACAGCAGCGGCTAACCTTTCTGGTTGGGATTTAAAGGATGGGTATGTCATCTTTCTTTCTTTACTAAATTGGTCTTCAAGGATTTACTTCTTTTTTTTTTTTTTAAATAGATAATCTTATTCAACAATCTCATATGTAAAAATATACCTTGATTTGCTCTCATAATATTGTTGTCTCAATGTAAAAGAGAAAAAGATACATAAATTTTCACATGGTGAAATTTTTTTCTTTTTTTTTGGTTAATTAATATAAAACTTCTAGATAAAACAAACTGTCGAAATATTAAACCAACTTGTACCACTTCTTTATTTAACATAAATATATAAACATTGTAAAACGATGACTGCGACCTCTAGATTGGTCAAGTTAATAAATTTTTATTCCAGTTTTAATAATAAAATTTTACAGTTTGTCATGTGTGTCACAGCTTAAAACAAAACAAAAATTGTTGATCGAACTAAATAAAAGAATATATTTTCTTTCATGATTCAGTAATTAGCAAGGATCGTAAATTGAATAGTGCATAGTACCTTAATTACCTTTTCTATGGAGGACTAAATTCTAATCGTTCATAGCGCCCCGTACATAGTTGGGGCTCCACTGTTCAAGAATAAAAACTGAGATGGACGAGGAGAAACAATATTTAAGAGGGGAAACAAAGAATATTAAAGGCAAAATTGTAATTATATTATTTTATTTTCATTTTTTTAGGCCCCCGTCATAGTGTAGCTAGCCCGATTGAGAGATGTACAGTTTGGAAAATTTTTATATATTTATGCATGCAAGCAAGTAGATTATTAAAGAACGTACATATTAAGTGCAAATATGTGATATATTACAGTATTTCTGGTTCTGTTATAGAACTTATGAATTAAGATCTAATATTATCAGAATATGAAATATAAGAACTTAATAAATGGTGTTCGTCCTTTTATAATCTTTGCAGGCACGAGGCAGAATTCATAGAAAAGATTGTGGAATACATATGGAGCAAATTGAATCGGTCATCAATCTCCGTTGTTACTAGGGCCATGGATGGTCATGCCCATAAAGATGATGCTGGACCTAGTGGAACTGACTCTGATGGTGATGATGAGACACTATCTGGTGAGGGTGGCGGAACCGACTCTGATGCTGATGATGAGACACAATCTAGTGCGAGTAGCGGAACTGACTCTGATGGTGATGATGAGACACAATCTGGTGGGAGTGGCTTTTATGATGAGGATAGTGATGAAGGATATTATTATTAGAGTATTCCATGATTGAAATCGAGGGCAAAAAAGCATCCAAGAGCAATATGAAAGCTCGTTTCTTTTTCTTTTTTTTTTTATTTTATTATTATTATTATATACTTGTTTGACTGTACTAAACTTCGTTATTCAGATTCTAGTTATCAACTTAGTCGTAATCACTTTGTTTATACCATGGAGTGTTAAAACCCCTCACAAATGGACTTGAATACTTTTGAGTGTAAATTTAGAATTCAGGCTCCAGGTTTTAAGTTTAAGAAGTGTGGGATCCATGCATTACACTTGAGAGATATATAATTCATGATTAAAACGATGTTCCAAGGCCTCAATGTACCTCAGTCGAAGGACATCATCCAACTTAGCCGACCACGAGCTGCTGGGAGCACCATATTTGAGCAAAGCCATGACGTTTGTTTCTACAGTGATGATGCTGGACCTAGTGGAAGTGGATCTATTGTTGAAAACAATAGATGGAGGGAATGGCTCTTCTGATAATAAGGAAACTGAGGAAGGATACTGGAGAATCAATTTTTCCCATGATTGAGATCAACGGCAAAAGCATCCCAAGAATAATATGCATGCTTCTTTCTTTCTTTCTTTTATTGATTGTTTTGAACTTTGATATTTCATGAATGCCAAACTAGTTGTATTATGGTCATCAACTTAATCACTTTTCCTATCCTGAAGTTTATTCATGTTTGAATAAGGTGACTGATGCATCCTTACTTATCTCAATCATTGTATTATTCTTAATCTTAATCACCGAAATTGCATTTTACAAGTTAGCATGGATGAAGATTCGAATCATTAATTATCTTCATCCATCATTTAATGTGTATTGAGAACAAGAAGATGAACACCATTGTTGCACACCAAACGGCCAACGGCGCAAACCACAACACTAACACACACTTTATATACAAAGCCAGGCAACGAACACACATCACTGTCATATACCTACCTACAAGCCACCGAGAAAGGCGAGTTTTATTTTTAAAGGTAACAGCAAATTATATATAATTCTGTTTCCTTTATGTTTTAAATTTGGATTGAAAACATGAGACCGTTAGATTTCATATGAATTTGAAGTAATCGACGGGCATAATCGAATTCTTTCCATAATTCATGTAATTCGAGGTTTAATGCGACCATGCGAGGATATTACTGTACTTCCATTTATCTCAACTTTGATAAGTTCAGGGTATTAGTATCATTTTATAATCCTATGGTGGTCAATATTGGGACCTTCTCAGAAAGTTTGAGGCTATTTGCACCCCTCTTTTTACTCTTTAAACCCATTTTTTGGTCAAAATTTTATCACTTAAATATCCTCAAACTGGTTTCCTATTAAGGACAATAGAATTAGATAACTAAATAAAATGTTGTTAATATAAATAAAATAAAATTTTATTTTATTTTAACATTATTTATGTAATTAATTAAGTTCTAAGTAAAACCAGAGGTCTTTCACTATCTTTCTTCTTTTTCAGTATCTAGAATGTATCGATTATGCTTTATTCTTCTAGGAGCTCTCAGATCTTTTCAAATGGGAGACATTGAGATTATAATTGTGAGTGCATTTAGAGATAGGGTTGTGCGGAGGATAAAGGGCATTTGGGGTTCATATAGTCCCAGTCATAAAACTTTTATTTTCTAGAAAATAGATCGTTCAATAATAAAGGAAATTTTATTCTTTCATTTAGTTAGATCATCTACTAATCCATCGCCAGAACTAGGATTTCAATTTAAAGGCAGCCAATATATAAACTAATCTCTCAATGATAAATTACTTGTCAAACTTAAATATTATAGTAACTTTATTGGTATTTAGGGTATATAAATAAAAATAACAAAATAATTCTAATTTTTTATTTTACCTAAAAATTCATAAAATAATTTATGGGAAACTATCTGATCTAAATTCTTAATATGGTTATTGATTTAACTAATTAAATTCCAAATTGTATCTAAATTTTAAATAAATAATACTCTCTTTTTTTTAAATCAATAAGAATCTTCATATGTTTGAGCTAAAAAAAAAAAATTTATGCCTGTGTGAAATTGAGACCAAGGCAACTATTACTTTCTATTATTTTATGCTTTTAATCAATAAAAATGGTGATCTTAATGCGTAGCAACTTTCAACATTCCTGTAGTATTATTTAAATACATTTAAATTTCCTTTAACAGCCTTTATAATTTTTTTTTAATCCTAAATGTTGGCGTGGCCAGCCCTTAAGAATTTTGTCCACTTCTGGATATTTTTAAGGGATAATTTCAATTTGTCTCCTGAGGTTAGGCCTAAAGTTATTTGAGGACTTCAGTTTTCTGAAACCTAAAATTGGCCCCTGAGATTACTGTAGCACCGTTAGATTTAACGAAAAATGTATTAAATAGTAACTTAACGCTTTAGAAACCATTTAGAAAAGGGTATTATAGTCTATTTTACTGTTTATTAGCGTTAAGTTATTATTTAATATATTTTTCGTTAAATCTAATATTAGCATTAAGTTATTATTTAATGCATTTTCCGTTAAATCTAACGGTTTAATACATTTTCCGTTAAATCTAACGGTGCTACAGTAACCTCAGGGGGCAATCTTAGGTTTCAAAAAACTGAGGTCCTTAATTTTTTTTAGGCCTAACCTCAGGGAGCAAATTAGAATTATCCCTATTTTTAATAATCTATAATGTAAAATGGGCAGCCATCCTTAGGCCTCAGGAGGCCATGCCCCTTTCAACCGAGAGGGGACTACGCCCTTGTATAGCAGTAGGAATTCAGATTTGAGAGTCGTATTCGTGTTATGTTGAGTTATGATAAGATAAAGATTAGTTTAATTTGAATTCGATTTATTTATTATTCGTGTTAAGAAGACTGAATCCGAACACGACTCTATTATTAAATAGGTGAACTGTAGGTGACACGATACGATATACGAACACGAATAATAAACGGATCATTTTCGTGTTAGATACGAATATGACCCGTTTAACATGATTATGACACGTTTATGACACGTTTTATAGACACGATTATAACATGTTTAAATGATCAATATAATTATGACACTATTAAGCATTTCAATTTCTGACCTATTTTAGTATTTTCAAATTAAAAAAGTAATAATATGAAAATATTCAAAATTAATCCATAATACAATAAAAAGTTTATTAAATATCAAGTTCCATACAAACTTAAAATGTAATTTAGCTTTAGAAAAAAATCCATTGCATCTTTTTAACTCTTAAGTTAACTATAAAAAAAAAAATATGTAAAAAAAATTTAAGGGAAGTTCAAGATCATATCAAAATTAATAATAATATAATATTAATATTAATAAAAATACAATCTTGAATTTAAATATCTAATAAGCATATAATGAATTTTAAAATTAATTTGTATTTATAATTGTATCACTTTAAAAATAATCGTGTCAATCCGTGTTAGTCGTGTTGTCATATTTTGTTAGTGTTAATCGTGTCATAAATGGCTTCGTGTTATAAACGGGTTCGTGTCACCAGCGGGTGCAATCTCTCAATCCGAACACTACCCAATTATTAAACAGATTGAAATTTTCAATCCGAACAAGACCCAAACAATATTAAGATAAACCCAAATCCATTAATTTTCGTGTCATGTCGGGTCGGGTCAGGTTCGCTGGTCGTGCAAAAAACTCACACCCCTACCCTTGTACCAATGTAAAATATTATATTTTGTTTTTAAATTTTATTTTTTATTTTTAAATTTAATAAAAATATGATTAATTTTGAATTATTTTTTAAAATTTTTAAATGATGTGTGATAATGTTAATTAAAATGTATTAACAAAATCTGTTTTATCAGAAAATGTTTTCTAAATATGAAAACAATCAAAGCTAAAAGTTTTTAAAGTTTTTTTAACATACAACAACTGTAATATTATATTTTTAAGATTTATTTCCTTAATAATCTTTAGGGAAAGACACGAACACTAAATCAAATTCATTTTCCATGTTTTTTAGTTCTCCTAAGTATGTTTGCCCCAAAGCGAATAAAGTTTCGCAATTCTTGGTATCTGGAAGAGCTCCGTCAATCCATAATTACTACAGGCATGAAAATTATGAAAATTATTCACTTGACCAGTTTAGAGGTCGCTCTTTTGCTTTTGCATATTCATATCAAAACAAAAAGTGTTGCAAATATATTTAGTGTTTGTTTTAACTTCTCTAAAATAAATAAAATTTATTGAAGTAGATCTTTTAAAATAAAACTTTAAAAATAGAATTTTTATTAAAAAATTATTGATTGTTTGATAAAACAAATATAGAAACACTTGTGTTTATTAAATTATCAAAATAGAGTTTTGTTATAAGAAAAAAATGAAGTAAAATATTTAAAATTAAATGAAGATATAACTGACATTTCAAAAATTTAAAAAAAGCTTAAAAAAAGTTTTTTCGAAAAGCCTCAATTTTGACAATTTCCTAGTAGAAGTAAAATAATTTTTTAATCATTCATAAGCTCTTCTTCAATGATAGTCAAACGACACAAAAAAATTTAAAAGAGTTTTTTATATTAAAAAAACTCTTTTGTGGCTAGTAGAAAAGCTAGAAAAAAAAGGCACCCTTAATATATTTCAGCATTTTATTTTATCTATAACTTCTACATAAATTGATTCAGAAATCTTTCACCAATACGAAGATAATTTTTTTTATGTATTTTTAACCTTTAGACAATATTATCAGAAATAGTAAATCGTCAATTAACCAATTTAGCCGGCATCCTCAAACGTTCAAGAAAGCAAGAAACAGAACATACCTATCCTAGTAAATTCCAAACAGCTAGATTAGCCACTTCCTTCAAAGCTCCTCTCCATTTCCGCAATTTCTCAGCTCCAACAGCCTTTTCATGATCCTCAAAGGCCTTCCCAAAGCTGCCTGTCTGTTTGCGCACCTCAGTTGGATTCACATCGTGGAAAAAAGGGAACAAAGTGCGGCCAAATTCTTTTATGCACTCCACAATTTCAGCAAGCTCGTCCAAGCACCGGGATGAGGTAGAATAGTTTCTTGAGAAGACAACAATGGAAAATCTGGATTCTTCCATTGCTTTTAGAAGCTCTGGCGAAATGGGTTTTCCTCTCTCAAGTTTTTCATTATCTCTGAAGATGACGATCCCTTTTTGTTTCAAAGCTTTGAATAGATTACCTGTGAACTTTTTACGAGTGTCTTCTTCTCTAAAACTAACAAAAACATCCTATTTCCAACACATACGTAAGAAGAAGCACCTTCATTGCTATTGAAAGACGTTATTGAATCTGATCACCAATTCTTTGTTTAGCTTTCTCTAAGTCTTATCCTTTGTTTGGAATCAATGCTTCTCTCCCCTTATATTTTCTTGGTATGATATGAAATGTGAAAGCACGGAATTTCCTCGCTAGTAAATGATCATAATTGTTTTACAGCTAGCCAGTGTCACTTTATGATGAATTACTTGATCAGTTCCCTAATACAGAAGTCAATTTTTAAATCTACCTTTTAATTAATGGGACAAAAGTAAGATTTGAATAATTTTACAACTATTATATTAAAAATTAAATACGACAGACCTGTCTCATCCCATCGCCAACCCTACAAGATACGGTACAAAATACTGTTCATATTAGATTGAGTACAATACGAATAATATTTTAGACTCAATTTTTGAGCCGTATCGGTACGGTATGATGTGTTTTATATGTCTATATATGAATTTGGTCGGTTTTCATCCATCAGCGGGGTCAATTGCCCACTGTTCACCCAATGTAGCTCCGCCGCTGTTTATTCCCTGTCTTTGTGTACTCAAACGCCACCAAGCACAAAAGCTTACATTTGTACACTCCCTTGCTTATGACCACTTTTATTTCTGATTTTGATAATTGGTATATACTTAAATTATAAGAAAAGTGAGTCAAAAAGGTGTTCTTTTTTTTTTCTTTCCTTATATATCGTTTTCCTATGGATATTGGATTCTTATTACCAAATGTTTCACAATTAAATAATTTCAGTGATTTCCCTAAGCGAATATTATATATTTCTTAAGAAGAGTCCAGATAAGAAGTGATTACGATACGGATCCTCTGCATGGAACATGTGCATCATTTGCTTTGAGGAGGTTCTGAAAATTTTTAAACATCCAGAAGTTTCATAAATGGACAGTGACCTCCCCTGATGACAATTAATGGTAGAAGGTTCTAATACATGGGCAATTTTGTCTTTTCGGAAGCAAGATTTTTGTTAAAAAAAAATTATGAAAATAAAGAAAAGTAGGCTTCTCTCGTTTTCTTTGCTCCCAATTGAAGTAGAAGAAGAAGAAATGCCGTTGAAGAAATTCATCTCCTTGACGGACTGCAACCGCGATAGATATCAAGAGAGCTCTCAACACCCATTAGCTTGAACTTGGTTCAGAGCCAAGGGGAAGCCAAAATGAGGTAATTTGGTCATTTGTTTGTTTGGGTTTTCATATTCTATATTGTGGTGGAAGACTGCAAGGTCTGTGATAAAAATGCCCTAAGAAATTTTATATTTTCTGATAATTAAGCAAATGAAGTCATGATTTTGTGAAATTGATCCGTTATCATATTCCATCCAGTTCCTGTCTAGAAACTATAAGCTGTTTCTTCTTAAACATGGCATTACTGATAGTGGTCTTGTTATTTTCGCCGAAATTAAGATACTTGTGTTTCAACCATCAACAACATTTCTGAAATCCATCTCATTCATCAGCAATTCCTCTAGTCATTTTGTTTTTTTGACTTCAATTTTTCTATCTCCTGCTGAGCTTTTGCCAAGAATATCATGCTTCAATGAGTTAACAGTGTTCTTCTATTTTAATCTGTTTACTGTAATTTACAGAAGCAAAGGGCAGTCACTATCTATTTCCGAAACTTTCAGGAAGTTCTAGTAATTTTGTGAAGCTTCAGGAGAAATCATTTAAATCACCCTTTATTAGTGATCTGTCTTGTCAGTGACAACAATCTCATTGCAAAGTCATTTTCAAGTATTAAGGTGACATTCATTTAGGAGACAATTTTGCTTGATGCTGGAAACTCGTAGCATGAGCTTTACAAACTTTTACCAGTAAATACTGCCTCTTTGATTTTTTAATCATTGCTGTGCTCAATCCAGGAAATTGCTTTCATACATATAAAAAAACAAACTAATGTGAAGAAGAACCTTGAAACAAAGGGCTGGCCTTGAAACAAGCTATGCAGAGCTGGTGACAAGTATGAACAATGTCTTTGAAGAGTACTAGACCAGCTTCTTCTTCTTCTGGTCCTTGGTGGAGATATGATGTCTTTGTTAGTTTCAGAGGAGAAGACACCCGCAAAAAATTCACGGATCATGTATGCAGAGCTTTGCATGAAAAAGGGATCAACATCTACAGAGATGATGAAAAACTAGAGATAGGCAAACCTATTTCACCAGAGCTCATGAAAACAATTGAGGAATCAGGATCTTCTATCATTGTCTTCTCAAAAAACTATGCTACATCATCATGGTGCTTAGATGAACTTGTGAAGATTGTTGAATGCATGAAAGAGAAGGGCCAAACTGTTGTGCCGATTTTCTATGATGTGAATCCAACTGAGGTACGCAAACAAACAGGGGCCTTTGAGAAGGCCTTTGATGAACATGAAAAAGCTTTTGGAGCTGAGAAATTGCAAAAATGGAGAGCAGCTTTGACAGAAGTGGCTAATCTATCTGGTGGGCATCTACAGGATAGGTATGTAATCTTTTTTCACTTTCTCGACACTTTAAAATATCCAACAGTCTTGACTTCCCCTATATAATTTTGTCCCACTAACATAGGGTGCACAATAAATACAGAATAAACTATATTATGGTAATCAAAGATCTCAGCTTCTGCATTACTTATGAAAAACATTGTGAGCCATTTTATATTAGTTTGATTTCAAAAGATCATGAGTATATTTCTAGGGTGCATTAATTATGCATATTAGATTCATTCATTTCATTGCACTGGTCCAATGTCTAACAATTGATGTAAAAATGTGATACCATCAATCTTTTCCCATTTTAGTATTTAACTCTTCCATGAGGATTATGGTATAAAAATACTTAAAAAGTTGGTATGGGGTATATGCGTCCAAAATTACACTCCGTATACATTTTTTTTTAAAGTACAGCCTACCTTTGGAATTCGACAAGTTAGTTTTTATTCGTTACATATTCATAATAAGATATTGGCATAACTTATTTTGAGATATCAATAAAATCGCTTTTTTTTTTTTTTAAATCTATTCAACTTATACAAATTTTTTTTTTAATTGTATTTTTATTGTGCTTGTTTTCATATATTATAATACTTCTTATTCAAAAATATCCTTATGAATTCAGGTTTTATATTATCATAATTGAAATAGAAGTTAGTAAATGGTGGTCATCTTTATATTCTCTGCAGGCATGAGGCGGCATTTATACAAATGATCGTCGAAAAACTATGGACTAAATTGCGCCATTCATTTCTCGGTGTTGCTAAGGGCTTAGTTGGAATAGATTCTTTTTTGAAAGAAATGAATCCAATTTTAGGTATGGGTTTGAATGATGTTCGTTTCATAGGGATTTATGGGATGGGTGGCATAGGTAAAACAACTATTGCCAAAGTCATTTACAGTAGGTATTCTCATCAATTTGAAGGTAGCAGCTTTATTTCAAATGTTAAAGAAGTCTCTGAAAAATTTGGTTTAGCTACTTTACAAGAGCAACTTCTTTCGGAAACCTTGATGGTCAAGGATGTAAATATATTGGGTGTTCATAGAGGAATTTATAGGTGGATGAGAAATAAAAGGGTCCTTGTCGTTCTTGATGATATAGATAAATTACAACAACTAGAAGCATTAGCAGGTGATCGTGATTGGTTTGGACCTGGAAGTAGAATCATTATAACAACTAGAGATGAACATTTATTAATTGCTCATCGCGTGGATATAAGACACAAGGCCAATAGTTTAGACACAAAAGAAGCTCTTCAACTATTCAGTTTGAAAGCCTTTAATCAAAATCTTCCTCCTAAAGGTTATTGGGAGTTGTCTAATGACATTGTAAGCTACGCTAACGGCCTTCCATTAGCTTTAGTAGTTTTAGGCTCTTATCTATGTGGTAGAAGTATACAGGAGTGGACAAGTGCACTCAAAAGACTCAAAGAAATTCCAAAAAGTGAAATCTTTAATGTACTCAAAATAAGTTATGATGGTTTGGAGGAAATGGAGAAGAACATTTTTCTAGATATTTCATGTTTCTTCAATTTGAAGAAAGTAGATCGAGTTACTGAAATATTAGAAGCTTGTGATTTTTACCCTGAAATTGGAATTAGAGTTTTGATTGATAAATCTCTCATAGCAATTGACAACACCGGTAGTAGACTCCAAGTCCATAGTTTGCTACAAGAAATGGCTCGAGCCATTGTTCACCAAGAATCTCCAAAAGTGCCTGGGGAGCGTAGTAGGTTATGGCTTTATGATGATATACGTCATGTGCTTACAAAGAAAAGGGTAAGTGACCGTAAAAATCATGTTGTTAATTTGAAATTCTTGTGTTATTTAGTAAGAATTTACTGTCTTTTAATTTTCTTATCCTTGTTCTCGGTTACAATATAGGGAACGGAAGCAGTTGAAGCCATATACCGAAACTCTTCTGAATCAAAAGAGATATATGTGGCTTCTGATGCATTCTTCGGGATGAATACTCTGAGACTGCTTAAAATCTGTGATGTGCATCTTCCTAAAGGGCTTGATTTTCTTCCTGAAGAATTGCGGATCCTCAAATGGCATGGATACCCACTAAAGTCATTGCCATCAAGTTTCAAAGCAGAGAGACTTATTGAACTTGATATGTCTCATAGTGGCATTGAAATTCTTTGGAAGGAAAGAGTGGTATGGTTATTTACTGCAAATATCTTTTTGTTTTTTTTTTTTGGTGGGGGGTGGGGTTGGTGTATATGTTTTCAAGTTCGCAGATGATATTCACCGTCTTTTTCTATTCTTTATGTACATTTCCAACAGCATTTAGAGCAGTTGAAGACCATCAAACTCAGTCACTCCAGAAAGCTGACCAGGACCCCAGATTTCACAGTAGTTCCAAACCTTGAGAAGCTAATTCTTGAAGGTTGTACAAATTTATATCAGCTACATCCTTCTATTGGCAACCTTGAAAGGCTTACTGTACTAAATCTTAAAGACTGTATAAACCTACAAAGCCTTCCGAGAATAGTATCTGGATGGAGATTGCTTAAAGTTATCTTGCTCCTTGGCTGCTCAAAAGTTGAGAAATTGCCAGAGAATTTGGGGGATTTTGAAAGTTTGGAGGAGCTTGATGCTGGTAAAACTGCCATAACAGTGGTCCCTTCATCCGTTGCAACGTTAAAGAACCTTAAAAATTTATCATTTCGAGGATGTAAGGGACAAACACACGAACTATGGAATTGGTTCAGTTCCTTGTTTCCTGCTGTAGGCTCAAGTTCCATAAGTTTTTCTTTACCTTCCCTGGCAGGTTTATTGTCTTTGACAAAACTTGATTTGAGCTACTGTAATCTTTCTGAAGAAACAATCCCAAGTGATCTTGGCCACATATCGACATTGAGAGAATTAAATCTTAGTGGGAATAATTTTATTAAATTACCTGCAGGCATTAATCAACTTTCTGACCTGCGGATTCTGGAATTGGCAGATTGCCAGAAGCTTCAAGTATTGACAGAACTTCCTGCTGGTATAGAGAAACTAAGAACTTATAACTGCTCTTCATTGAGAACATTGAGTGGACCATCTGAATTACATGTGTCAGATGGTCGTGAATTTTCCCTTCAAAATTGCTTCAGACTGGTTGAAAATCAAGGCGAAAATGATGTGGCTCTTTCGTTGCTAAAACACCATCTTTTCTTTGTAGCGAAATTCCGGATTCTAGAGATCCTGTTAAAGTTCACCAAATTCATTGAGAGCCAACAAGGCGACAATGTATTCACTGCGAAGCTATACAGTTATGCACTGTGGTGGTGTAGTATCCTCTTTAAGGTCTCTCTCTCTCTCTCTCTCTCTCTCTCTCTCTCTCTCTCTCTCTCTCTCTCTCTCTTTGCGTGCGCACGCGCGCGTGTTTTAACACTGAGATCCTAATGTTACAGGATCTTTCAGTTTTCCCCAAAACCATGCCAAGACTAGCCGTCTTTGTACCAGCAAATGGAATTCCGGATTGGTTCACATGTCAGAATACAGGTGCTTCAATAACCAGTCGATTGCCTCCAAATTGTTGTGATGATATTACATTCTTAGGATTGGCTGTCTGTGCTACTTTAGGAGTGAAAAAGTATCATGGACAGACAGAAATAAATGGTGACCAGTGGCCTCCAGGATATTGGCAATATATTGGGGACAGCGATCCAATTAGTTCGAATCCTGATTACAAATGTAAGTTCTATTTGCTTTCAGGTGATCAGAAAAAGTGCATGATTTTTGGCCAAAAGTGTTACTTAAATGGAGACAGATTCACTCTTTCGAATCATCTCTGGCTTTTCTTCATACCATTCAAAGTATATTTCCAGAGGAATTGGACTTATGTTCAGGCTTACTTTAGACTTGAGGGTTCAGGTCTCCAGTTCCAAAGATGTGGATTTCGTTTTGTATATTTGCAAGATGTTGAGTTAATTCAAACAATGTTCCAAGGCTTAGGTGCTTCTCAGTTGGAAGAATTGAAAAATGAATTTGGCCAATTTGTGCAGAAAGCAGCCTGTTGTCTAACCATGAATGAGCAAAGCCATAGCCATCATGTTCACTTCAATAACAATGATGAAGCAGGGCCTAGTGGAAGTGGCTCTGCTGCAGATGATGAGGTTGGAGTTGGATGTAATGGCCCCTGTGGTGTACCAGAAGAGATAAAATCATATGTGGTTAGTGATTGCCGTCCGATTGAACTCAAGTGAAAGCACATCCAAGATTAAAATGTGCTCCAATCTTTTCCCAGTTGATTATCCTGGACTTTATTTTGTACCATTTGATATATCGTTTTATGGGACATTCATAGCAGCCTCATCGGATTACAAGGTTTCTACTTATTGTGGAGAATAATTCACTGACAGGTGACGGGCCCAACGTGATGCTCATTCAGCTTTTAGCATCTGTTCAATTTTTCCATGTTTTCATATTCCTGCTTGCTTGATCTGCTGGTTTTGTACCATTTAGAATTTGGTTGTCAATTTAAATGGTAATGTTAATTATCTGTAAATTAGGAAAAGTTCAAAACAAGTCCTAGCTTGAATGTTGGGTTTACAATAAAATGAGTCGTTTTGTGTTGTATTGCCTTTATAAATAATTCTGTGCAAAGTATTTCGTATTAAGCTTTATTTAAACGAGCAAAACTATTGACACAAGTCAGTGAAAATATGCAACGGTTAAGATTTGTTTAAACTTATTTCATCTTTGTTTTAACGTGCAAAACTCAAAGGCTACAACTACAAGAACTACCATTACTTTGCTGTTATTGACTTTTACGATGACGGCTTCACGCTTTGTCCAAAAAACTTTCTTTTTTTCCCACTAAAATTAGATTAAATAGATTGAAATTCAAAATTAACCTAAGGAGAAATTGATTTCGATAAGAGTACAAGTTGTTTTTAAAAGATAATAATGAAATTTATAAAAGTTATACGTTCATTTTGAAAAATCGTTAAAGGATATCAATTCACAAAATAAATTGAGGATGGCATTGGAGAGCAATTTTTGGAAGACATTAGAATTTAAGCCGAAGAAGATTAACTCAAAGAAGAGACCGGAAAAGTAATGAATGTCTTTCATGATTAGTTAGGAAAGACATGTCAGGAGGTAAAGACTTCAATCTCTTCTTAGCCCAAGTCAGTACCAAAGCCCACGGGCTTATTATCTTTAGGATTTATCTCATGCAATTAAAAAAAAAAAAACATGTAATGGGAAATAGGTCATCATAAATGACGATAAATGTTTACATTATGTATTATTTGTGTAAGAATTTGGTAGCACAATTTTTTGATAAAATGTTAGCATTGGCCTTCTCTCTTACAATCACTAAATTGCCATAGTTAACGGGACACCAACGAGGATTTTTGATGTGGTTACTCTAATATTTAAGCCAGTGACTATAGAGGATCTATAATATATGGAGTTTCCGCTAAGAGTGTTTATATAGTGAATATGTCTCAACCCATATGAGCACAACTAAGTTAACGGTTAATAACTATTCCTTAACTAGTGGTAAATTAGTTTAATTGAAAAGCTACTATAGTGGACGATGCCTACCTTCTGAAGTATAGAGATTCAAGTGAGGAAGCTCTTATTATGCTATCTGTCATTTGACACTACCATATATTCCCTTCCGGTACGCAAGACTGCAAAATATTTACTTTTTTTTTTTTGTTCGGCTGAGCCAACTGAGTCGCGGTAATTGATCTTGGACAGGATCCTTGTCATGGGCTAAGCCGATGGGCTTAGTTATCAATGCCTTACCTTGTGGCGGGGCTTTGTATTGAAGGGCTTGGTAAACGTTGTAGGTTGGCTTGGGTCTTATGTTTTTGGTCGAAATCATGTATTAAACATTTGAGTGTGGTTATTTTAACCCCTCTAAAACTTATTTAAACCTCTATATAAATATAACTTATTAAAAATTATGTCATATAAATATAGTTTTTATAATAACGAAACTACCATTTCATCTCTATCCTTCGTAACTAAACTACACTTATAATTTCAGATGCAGAATCTTTCAAAGGATTGGAAAATCTTTCTCAAACATTAATTTGTCGGGTCCACCTTGAAATGATTTTTAATATGCTTTATTATAGACGATCCTTTTTCAAATTATCGACTTTATAATAAAATTTATCATAAGACTTTAATAAACTCTTGAGTCTTTGCATGAAAACATCTTTTATCAAGCTTGCACCTCCCTGATCAAACAGTCATCATGATTTGCAATTATCCTTTAGTGCAACAAAATCAAAATTTAATTAATTGAAGTACTTTCTACAAATGATTCGGCTATTGCGATTAGAAGATTTATACAAAGTTATTTATGTAATGGGGAACTTAATCTATCAGCAACACCAATCCATGGTGGTAGGTAGTGAGGATCTATGTTTTAGTTTTAGTCTCAGTTTCAATTTCAATATTTTAAAAATATATCTATAATGAAACAAAACCACCAAACTTGTCAACGACTCCAAATTATTATTTTTTTAAGGAGCCCTTGGTACTTTATAATTTGGAAAAATTGAGAAAATAGATACAATTAGAGGGCATTGTTGAAATTTGGACACATCCTGAAAAATTTTCATGTCATAGACATTTTCTTGACAAAAAGACTCAAATACCCTACTATAATCAATTTTTTTCCAAAACCTTCTTAATTTCCTCTTCGGACAAAATTAAAGAAAGTCAGTAAACGAAGCAAAGAACAAAGAAACCAGTCACAGATCCATACACTTTACTGTTTGAAACAACTTCAACAGTTGAAGCTGAGCAAATAACGTACGAACAACTTTGCTTAATCTCTCTTTAAATGGTATGACAATTTCATTAGGTTGTAATGTTTTTGTTATTGATCGTTTTGGTAACTGTCAACCGCATTATATAGCTTAAATATGGGATATGTATGTGAACTAAGGTTAGAGATAGTGCCGTTTATGTAAAAATTTGCTGAAAATTGACAATCGTTGTGAGAAAATCTAGTATCACTGTCGACGGATGAAGAAGACTAGATTTGTCAAGCGTCGTCGAGTATCGAGCGATTTTGTCAGATCGAATCTCGACATGTCGGATGGTAGTGTCGAGTGTCTAGGAGTCGTGTCGATTCTAGGTTCGAATGTCAAGCGTTAGAGTTTCGTCGAGTGTCTAGCGGCGTGACAAACTAGACGAAAGCCGAATGCAAATTTTGTCGATTTCGTGTGTCGAGTGTCGAGAGTCGAGCTTTCATCCGACATGTCAAGTGTCGGATACGTAAAAACCATACGTAACGAGTGTCGGATGCAAATTTCATCGAGTTCGTGTGTCGAGTGGTATTTGTCAAGTGTCAAGTGTCGAGGGTTTTTGTTGAGTGTCATCGAGCGTTTGGGCAGAACATTCATTTTTGGACTTTTGTAAGCAATTTCGTAATTATTTTTTGTCCACGGACCTTATATGATATGTGTCTATTATGCAGGAAATGGTAGCTTTATATGTATGTAAAAATGTATACAACCGGAAAAGATGAGAAACATGTATGTACTAATACAACCGGAAAAATATCTATTTACAAGTTTTTGTACCACTATACATGAAAACCATATGCGACTATATAAAAAAATGTCACTATACAATAATGTGTAAATATCTACAAACTATCTACCGAAAAAAAATGTGTAACTAAAAATAATATAAACATAATATATACAATGGAAGGTGAAATCATGGTACAATCGTGCTGGGCTGCTGCTTAACCTCCGCTGAATCAACGTCGTCATGCCCAATGGTGGTCGTAACATCTACTGACATAACATCACCAGGCACAAGATCAGCAGGCATAGTAAAGGCCCCAACCTCGGAGGGCGCAGTGACGATCGTGGCGGCCTCCTGTGTCTATGGATGAACGCGACTGACCCAAAGTTATACTGCCACTCTCTCCCACAGGCATTCGTCCGTGAATGCCTTAATGGCTGTCAGTGAAACGCCCCCCGCTAGGAACTCGATGTACTTCAAACAGTACAAGCCGCATGCTCCTCCCCCAACCTCCTGCTGCGGCACCTCGGTCTCATCCTCGAGACGCATAATGTCGCATGGGGTAGCGGGGTAGTCAGGATTACTGTAAACATCCATTGACATCATGCGGGGTATCAGCTCAGCCAGGCACCGGACTGTCTCTCTGACTGTGTCCGTGAAACTATGCCCAACAGCTGAGTCGTATATGGCAACGTCACGGCGATTCAAATCTACCTCAGCTGCCAACCAATGATCGTTGCTGATGTTAACAAGGAGATAGAGCTGAAAAGGAAATTGACGACATGGAAATCAATCACAATATTTCAAACAAAATGGCACAAACTAACTATGTGAATATTAATGTTCTCACCCTGTCCATGTCGACCCATGGTCTTCCAACGAGGGGCAACTGTCCCAGGACAAACTGGACCATTTCATCCTCGTTCAGCCAGTTAATGTCATCCAGTCTGTCCGAGTATTGTTCCCACAATGACTTCACTTTTAACTGCAAGTTCATAAGTTCGGTTAGCGCATTGAAGGAATCAGAAATAACCTTGACATTTAGATGTTTAGGAAATACGTACCCAAAAAGTGGTATCGAGGAAAGCAGACCTCTGGGCACCAGGGTCGGCCATATCGCGAGCTCTACAGCGTAGCATCCACGGTAGCTATCCATGTGTTGAATACAGTAATAGGTATCAATATTAATTCCAAATGTATATCGCAAAATTGGACAGCAGGAGATGGACTTAAACTACCTCAGATGCAAGCCACTCTGACGGCTTTAGCAGTGTCTTGAAGAACTTACGATCAGCGCTGTAGATGGCCAAATCGATATCACCCTCGAGGCCTGCGAGCCATGCATCAAATGCATCGAGATCAGCAGTTGCTAAGGGGGCACGTGGGTTAAAAAGTGGAACCCGAGTGCACAAGGTGATACCACTGCTTGCATCCCCTGATGGTTGCTGATATGGTCTCTCTACTGGCTGAGCAACCGGGGCCTAGGGCTGTACATGCTGCTCAGAGTCTACATGCTGGTCGTCAGCAGCTTTATCTTGAGGCTAAACTCTCGCCCTCTTCCTACTCGGTGGACTGACAAAGGGGCTTCGTTTATGCTTTGTCGGAAGTAGGCGGTGACCCCGACGTGAAATTAAGCCCGTCGGAGAAGCATTCGCTGCACGAACACTCTTGTCCATGGAATCAGGTTTCGTTGGCTGCTGATCTTCACCGTCATCAGCCAAACCTTCGTCAAAATCTGCATCCGATTCCTGAAATACACCAAACCTGACCGTCAGCTTAAGCGTGTTGAAATCACATAATTCGTTTTGTGAAAATTATAACGTACCGTGTTAGCGTATCCAAAGTATCCACCCAGGTGCACAACAGCCTTACACAGAAGAACTATCTCCTCTCGTAATTCCTTGTTCTCCGCTCGTAACAATACAAGCTCACGCAGAATTATGCTTTGGAACTCATTATAGACCGACAACGCCTGTATGTCATTATTAACGAGAGCCTTCATAAACCAACGGGAAATGTAAACAAACAAGAATATGAATTTAAATTCTCATTACATACCTGCAAGCTTGGAGAAACATCGTGTAGAGGAGGGGAAATGTCATGGTTGGTGGTCGCACAACCCGACGTCGGAGTCGATGCTCCGGGATGTCCAAAGCTATAGAACGGCTCTGGGGCAGGATTGAAGGTCCCTCTGTCAACATCTACCCCCACATCAGGACTGGCTGTGTCTCTCACTGGCTCCACATCAGGTCCAACAGGAAAACTAGGACCAGCATGAGGTGAAGCTGATGGACCCTCGGGAGGTAGAGCTGATGGACCCTCGGGAGGTGGAGATGATGGCCCCTCTGTCGAAAGTGGCTCAATGCTCTTAATGGGCAATAATGGAGCATCCACAACTGTTGCCCAAGCCACATGCGCAACTCTCCGGATGCTAACAATATCAGCGAGCCTTATACGCCACTCGGTCTGCTGCTCCTCCTCAGACAGCTCCAGAAGGACAAGCGGACGAGTCTGCGTCAACAAATAATCCATCATGTTAAACAGTTATTCGGTATGAACAAAAACAAGACAATATCGTAAGACAAGGGATCCACACGTACCAGCCTCCTGACCCACAGTACATCATGTTTGACTATGTGCTCGGACGGGGTCTTAACTGTCTCCCACTTCAACAACCGCTGTATCCTTCTCGCACAGATGTCTGGCACTCGCCCAAAAGTCACGCCAATGTACGGCACGGTCTCGTACAACCAAACCTTAATAAAAATAAGGGACATTTAGTGACACTATGTACTACAATTTGTACGCCAAAGAAAGAAATAAACACATTAACACACATGTGTTACAGTATGTACCTGAATGGCGTACGAGTACCCTTCTAAGTTATATCTCTCCACCTGTTTCGTCTTCGCTTGGGCTCGCTTCTTCTATTTTTCTAACCTCCCGGCCAAAGCCTTCTTCATTCCGCTAAGTGTCTTATCAAAATATACCAACCCCATGGATAATTATTAAAATTATCTAGTGTGTTGACAAAATTTAACAACACACGGGAAACTAGTCGGCGTCGATCCCGTGCCATGAAAAATCGCTTCAGCACGTAGTATAATGCCAGCTCACAGCATCCTGGTCTGGCATATGAGACACATTCAACTTCTGAAGTCTCTCATAGAAATCAATAAGCTCCAGGTTCTCGCCATTGAAGTATGTATCCAGCAGAGGGCACGGATTCAACACAGTCGGTATTGCCGGCACCATAAAAGCAAATCTTAATCTGATAACCAAACCGAACTCGTAGACAGAAAAACGAATCAGTCTTCCTAGAAAGAAGGCAAAAAAATAAACATAAGATGGAAGTAATAGTAACAAAAGAATAACTATAAATACCAAATGCTTAAAACTAAGATTTTATAACTACATTGTAGTTCAACACCACATTTTTTACCTTGAATAAGGAACCACATCTCTTGATCGTACCCCACTGTGTTAACCTCCCACTGAAGCACATGATGCACCAATTGAGATGGAAAAGACAGCCAACGAATGTCTAGGACAAATCCAAAACGTGTGTCACGAAACATTTCTTTTTGCCTCACAGTCAACGTCGCTCAAATCTATTCTATACAGTCCAAACTTGCCAAGTTTGTGATCACCGCATGGTAGTTCTTCTCATATGGTGTATTCAGGGTGAAGGACAGTCCAAATTCACCAGCCATTTGCTTAAACCTGCAAATACAAGGCCATTGTAGAAAAAATATGACTCAAAAAGGTAAAAAAAAAGGATAAAATGTGCAAACTGCCTGGATGCTCGACAGAACTCGACAAGACTCGACAAAACTTGACAATACTTGACACAACTCGACACAACTTGACACAACTTGACAAATTGTTTGTGTCGAGTGTCGAGTGCTCCCAGAAAAATTTGACAAAAATCGTCGTCTACGTCGTGACGAAACCAGTTGGTTTCCACAGTTTTCATACACGTCAAACAACAAAAATCACATAATGACACTACATTTATCCCTAAAAACTAAGAATAAGTCCACAAGTCCGATGGAAACTCAAATCCCTAATTTGTGTTGACTGTCGAGTGGCCTTACAAAAATCCAACAAACGACAATCGCTTACCTCGCGACGAAACCAGTCAGTTTTCACAGTATCCATACACATCACACAACAAAAATCACATAATAACAGTAGATTTATCCCTAAAAATACAGAAAAAGTCCACAAATCCGATGGAAACTCAAATCCCTAATTTTTCCTAAAAACTAAATCAAATCCAACGAAACAAAAAAATCCAAATAAATGTCTAAAACAACAAAAAATTCGTCGACAAACGTACCTCAGTGTCGATGGGGGCTTTTCTCTGCGTCCTCTTGCTTCTGTCCTTAGCCAATGCTGCGTCTCTGTGCGTTTCGAGAGTTGTCGAGGGGTTTCAAAACTTTTTGTATGAAGCGGGAAATGACGGGTCGACTGTTTTGTTTAAACCCTAAGGGTCCAATTAGTGTATCGAGTGTCGAGGGAGTGTGTCGAGTGTCTAGCTTCGCGTGTCGAGTGTCGAGGGGTGTCGGATCCATTCATTAAATGTCGGATGGTAATGTCAAGTGTCCTACTTCGAGTGTCGAGTGTCGAGTAGCGTCTATCGTCTTACGTCGTGCGTCAAGTTTTTTTTTCGAGTGTTGAGCATCGAGGGTTTTGTGTTGAGTGTCTTGAGCGTTTAGGCAGAACATTCGTTTTTGAGGGATTTGTATGCAAATTCGTAATGATTTTTGTCCACGGACCGTATGTGACTGAACGTCAGACACGAATATTTAGTTCAACGACAATGCACATTAAGACGTGTTTAATACATCAATGTTTCAGACAATGACGACGTACATGAATGAATGCCTCATACACGAATGTTGTATACAATGACAAAATCAAACGCCCGAAAGTTATTAATTTGAACAAGCCACAAATTACAATAAAAAAATAGACTATGTTGCTTGCATCAAACAAATAATATTACAAAGACAAAATAACTCATTCCCTTCATTTGGTATACATCATCCCCTGTCATGAAGTGGAACTGGGTTTCGGCAAGTTTGACGATTATGCCCGGAGCTTCCACAACACCCACAATTTTGAGACGAGCTAGACTCACCGACAGAAGGGATTCAATTCCTCCAAGGACGACCGGTTGGTCTCCTCATGACAGGTGGGAGAACCACTCTACTGCGAACCTCCTTAGGAATCACCCAATCCTCACTAACTCCAACAGAAACAACTGGGAGAGCATATGCATGTAGTAATGTTTCAGTCGTATACCAATGGGCACAATAATCGTGGCAAGTAAGTAGATTCATAAGTTTGCAAACAGCTAATACATGTGCACACAGAAGCTGGTCAAGATCAAACACCCGGCAAGTGCATGTACGAGCGTGCATGTCAACGATCCTAACACAGTTGTTGCCTCTAACGTCATACATAGTAAGAGAGATACCACTAACCCTCATACGTTCTCCCTCCTTTAAACGCTCCTCCATCAACTTATTAGCCTAGGGTGAGAGATGCGATTCTGAGTTAGCAAATAGCTGTCGACACTCATAGAACCATTTCTACAAGTTGGCCTAGAAATAATTAGCTAACAATGTCACTGCGAGGAATCGATGGTTTTGCAAGCAGCTGTTCATCAACTCAGCTGTATTTGTTGTCATTATGTTATACTATCGACCATGAAATTGTGAACGTGCCTAGTTCTCGACTCCAATCTCTCGAAGATAAGTTGTTGTTGCTGGCATATACGATTTAATTTGTCGCATATGATAGTTGAAATCAGCACAGTGATATGTCCTTGCAGCTCTGTAGTATAATTCCAACAAAGTCTTGTCCTTGAACGTTGCCTTCAAGTTGCCCTTCAGATGATGAGTGCACAAAATATGCAGTGCATGAGGAAAAACTATTAGAATAGCGCATTTAATACTACGATGACGGTCAGAAATGAAGACAAGATCTCGGACATTTTGTATAACATGATCACGCAACTGTCTCATGAACCAGTTCCACGAGTCATCATTTTCCAAATGCCCAATTCCAAATGTCAAGGGGTATATTTGTTTATTTCTATTCATATAAGAAGCCAAAAACATTGTACCTCTATATTTCTCTTTCAAAAAAGAACCATCAATTGCGATAACTGGCCTAATTGATTATGCAAATCCAGCAATAGAGGCCCCCATACTCATGAAAAAGTATCTAAAATGGTTGTTGTCATCAGTTTCTAACGACGTTTTGATCCCCGGGTTTGCTTTCTCAATCATGTACATGTACTGGGGGAGTAGTGTGAATGATTCCTCATGAGATCTGTGAAGTTCTCGCAAAGCTGTCTCCTTTGCCCTCCATGCCTTGTTGTACGTGATATTAACACCCAATGACTCCTGAACATCGGACATAATATCCTTGGGATAATATATTCTCGATGCCTCAACGAATTTGCTCTTAATATATTTGCCAATAACATGTGTAGTTGCCTATTTGTGAATTGAGTGAAGTCCGGCTCCAGAGCATGTGTAGTGGTTCTTACACTTTTTCACTTGAAAAAAATGTGAGTCGGCTACCTTTATGGCACGTAAACGCCATTTACAAGATTCAGTGCGGCAAACAACCTCAAACCTTGTTGCATTGTAGTTCCTCACCTTGAATTGAAAGTTCAGTTTTAATGCTAACACCGATAACTTCTCACGAAGCTCTATTTTGCTGTTAAACATCTGTCCAACCCCAACCTCAATCCTGTCAACTACAAACGATGTGGCATCATCGCCATCTGTGAAAGGTGGATGCACAATAGGCGGCATCCATCTGAATGTGTTAGCTTGACAGCTGTCATTCTCAAAGCCCACATTACCTTCTTCATGTCTATGATTTACATCCATTCTCGGCTCATTATTCGACATCGGATCTTCCTGATGTCCATATACTGGAGGAGTAGGTGTGGAGTGAATTGGAGGAGGCATGGTAGGTGTGGAGTGAATTGGAGGAGGCATGGTAGGTGTGGAGTGAATTGGAGAAGGCATGGTATATGGCACATCCTGGTTCACATCATTCAAGATCTCTCGTTCTCCCTCATTATCAAAATATGGACCGTCTACATCGTGGCCATCAACAACAAAATCATCCAATCCCTCAACATCATTCTCAATACGAATAGTGCAATCATCATTGTCATCATCAACATGCGCACTAACATCATCACTACCATCAATCATTATCTTCATAATCTTCATCACCACCATCATCATCATTAACATCATCACTATTACTTAGACTCTCAAACTCTCTAATGCTGTCAAGATGACGTATCAATCTCGATGGCATCGATGGAGGCACCCCTTCTTCATTTTCAAATAACACCCCAACCCTAACTGACTCATGTCCTGCATGCCCTGAACACTGCTCAAACTCAATGCCAAGCTCAAACTCAATGCCAACATCATCATTCAATTGTGGTTGTGCACAAACAGGAGTAGACTCACTTAATTGGTTGCTTTCACTTGCTGAACGAAACAAAGAGGGATGAGAAGATCCTTCTCACCTATGTACTGCATTGGATCCTGACCTCTGTCTTTGCTTCTCCCTACCTTCAAGTTTGACAACTAATGGTGTATATGATTGTTGGTCCTCCAAACAATGTTGTATAAAAAAACAAATATCGTCGTTAGTCTCAATACGAATCGGTATTGGCATAACACCCTTACAAGCAAATTGAACCTCTAAACTCATGTTATGCTTACGAAGATCCCAACCCATTTTAGTACTAATACAGTCAACCAACTCATTATAGGTAGCACACCGGTGTATAAATAACCACCGTTCTCTTGCACAATCCAAGAACCATTGTATACAATAAGTATGCGTAAAGTTTCCATTTCCTGCATAATAAAAACATATCATATAAGGTCTGTGGACAAAAAATAATTACGAAATTGCTTACAAAAGTCGAAAAAACAAATGTTCTGCCCAAACGCTCAACGACACTCGATAAAAACCCTCGACACTCGACACTCGACAAATACCACTCGACACACGAACTCGACAAAATTTGCATCCGACACTTGTCACGTACGGTTTTCACGTATCCAACACTCGACATGTCAGATGAAAGCTCGACTCTCGACACTCGACACACGAAATCGATGAAATTTGCATCCGGCTTTCGTCCAGTTCGTCACGCCACTAGACACTTAACGAAACTCCAACCCTCGACACTCGAGCCGAGAATCGACACGACTCCTAGACACTCGACACTACCATCCGACATGTCGAGATTCGATCCGACAAAACTGCTCGACACTCGACGATGCTCGACAAATCTCGTCTTCTTCATCCGTCGACAGCGATACCAGATTTTCTCACAACGATTGCCAATTTTCAGTAAATTTTCACACAAACGGCACTATTTCTAACCTTAGTTCACATACATATCTCATATTTAAGCTATATAATATAGTTGACAGTTACCAAAACGATCAATAACGATTTTCATGCCATTTAGAGAGAGATTATGCAAAGTTGTTCTTACGTTATTTGCTCAGCTTCAACTGTTGAGGTTGTTTCGGACAGTGAAGTGTATGGATCTGTGACTGGTTTCTTTTTTCTTTGCTTCATTTACTGACTTTCTTTAATTTTGTCCGAAGAGGGAATTAAGAAGGTTTTGAAAAAAAAAATTATTAAAGAAGGGTATTTGAGTCTTTTTGTCAAGAAAGTGTCTATGGCATGAAAATTTTTCAGGATATATCCAAATTTCAATAAGGCCCCCTAATTGTGTCTATTTTCTCAATTTTTTCTTATAATTTAGATATAATTTAAATTTAAGTAGAAATAGAATCTTAGAAAGAGGTTAGGTGGGGCAGCGAAAACAACACTCTAGACATTTACAAATGAGTTTTGCCTTTATGTGAGCTAAAAAAAATTCTTTTAATGTTAATTCACAATTAAATGGGCCTATAAGGAGGTTGGTAGGGCTGAAAAAAATAATTTACAAATAAGCGATAAATGTTTGTATTAATTTAAAAAAAGAAAAAAAATTCTACCCGTAACAAACAAAAGCATGGTTCATGAAATCATGTCCATGATCTGATTTTGCCTAATATATAAACCGAGTTCCATGACAAGAAATTTTTATCAACCTTGGCTAAAATGTGAATTTCAAACAATCTTGATGTTATCATCTTCACAGCTAAAATTACGTGTCAGATAGCTGAAAGAGTTTGACAACCTGATTTCACATCTTCGTTTTCCATTTGTTTGAGCACCTTTAAGGCACCATCTGTGTCTTTCTAAACAACATTTAACCATGTCGTAATTCAGAAAAAAAAAAAACGAGAAAATAAAAACTTTAACGGAAAAACAAAAGTGCAAGAGCATAAATTGAAAATGAAGAATGTCACCTTCATGAAATACCTAGCAATTATAGCATTGCACATGCCGGGAGTTGGTATCAAATTCATTTTTTCCAAATTACTAAGCAACGCATATGCACCATCAAACTCCATTGGAAAATAGGGGTAAAAAAAAAGTCAACATTAACCACAAGAAACAAAAGTTTAGCACAAGGCAGTGTAAACCCAAATATAATACTTAATAATAACAGCATATAAGACAAGCTACATATGAGTGTCAACTGAAATCTTTCATTTTCACACTAAAACTTATCATGGTTCGGAAAGTCTCTGTATTTGGCTTTCAAGTCATGGTGCCACATATCATCGAATAGACTCGCCGAACCTAAAATTAACAAAAGGAAAAAGAAGAGAAAGGAAGAAACTAAGAAAAATAAGCAAATGCAACAGAAAAGGATGTCAAACTACAGTAGGGATTTACCATGCATTAAAATAATTGAGCTAACATCTACTAGAACCCTAGTTCAATGCTCAACTAATCTCCTTTGATTCCAACTCCTTTCACTGCATCTTCACATCAACGTGGTTCATCAGCAGAGATTAGTGTTTCAAGAATAACCAAACCAATAAGCCAGTTATGCCAAACAAACTGAATGCATTTCTATTGTGAGTTTATTTATTTTCTAATTATTTATTAATTTTGACTGACAATATAGAGCAAAACCAAAATGATTGTTTGTGTGTGGAATAATGGGTAATAATTAAAACTTTCCCAAATCAGAGAAGAACGAATCACAAAAGAAATTGTTTGGCATGAAATTGTTATTAGTCCTTCATCATTATACGTCGAGATTATAGAAAATCCTGCAACTATTATCAACAATTTAAGGATACATTATCATTACGTACTAACAGCATTTGTCTAAGATATCGGCATCACAATACAAGAAATTTACCCTGGAGAAAATGGGAAGAATTAATGAACCGTACATGCCAAATTAAAACCATAGTTGTGCTCACAAATACGCAATATGGAGTTCAGTGTGCCTATAGATGATGTCACTCCCAATTCAAACATCTGGTCATCAACTATATCGAGAGCTGCATGCACTTTTGGGATAAATCAACATATCAATTCTTTTACATTTTGCTGCCAAGTAAATAGCAATAAAAATTCAAAAACTATATATTAATTGGAATGGAGTCTCCTCCTTAAGGAATTTCATTCACTACCTAAGTAAATCACAACAATATTCAATGAGATTCTCGTATGCGGCCGAGGACGGTGATCTCCAGCTTCGCATGCATATCTTTGAATTTTGAAAGAGTGTCCTCAACCTTAAATTGCATCAATATATAACATGTTCAGCAAGAAAAGGTTATCTAATGCAAACCTTTAGAGGACATTAAAACTTTTTCAGCCTAAAAATCAAGAAGCTGAATCCGTAAAAGTAAATACTAGCGATACAATAAATGTCATAGAAAAAAATTTGTCATCAAACTTCCAAGCACCCAAACTGCAAACAAAAAAAGGAAAATTTATTAAATAAATAAATTTCGGAAATAAAGACCATCAAGAAAAGAAGGCCAATATTGATCTCATTTAACAACTGATGGATAAATAAATACAAACCCCTGACATATCACGTCAAATCCTTAAGAGGAGACAATTGATTTAATGACGTTGGCCAACTTCATTGACAGAATTCTAGCTTCTTCAAACATTCCCCAGATAAATTAAGCAACTCTTTCGAGCTTTGAGATGAATAAGACGCGTACTACGACAGCAGCCAAAAATAATAATAAAAAGACAAAAATAAGATAACTATTTAATAATAACAAAAACTCAGCGTTGCCTGACGATGATGACCTAGCTCTTTAAAGCAGACAAAATAGGATCCTCCCATAATTTGCACCTCATAAGTTACAAACTGCACACAAGGTAGAGTCTAGAAAAATTATCTTATTACAAAGTGTCACCTATACAAATCTAGCACAAAATCATTAACTATCTATATATGTATTCCGGTGCTACTACTCCAGCATGATTTAGCTCAGAGTGTGAACAAAATCAGTTTACCATCATCCAATCAGTATGCCTAAGTTTAAAGTGCCACATAAAGTAAAAATGAAGTATCCAAAAGCATCAAACTTTACAAGCAAAGTTAGGGGTGCCTCATAAAATCATGTACTCTAGAACATAAGAAGTTACTCACCGATAAATTCGGTATGCTAGTGGTGTAGCTAAAGATGATATCTGAGACATTCTCTTCTCCAAGATTTTCAATTTTACCTAGCATGGATAGCATCATACTATTAAAAACAAATTTTCATTAGATCCTACGCATTCTCCATCTGCAGATTCCAAAAGACAAAAGAAAGTTCCAAAATTCAATTTCGAATCGTGTCATTCAGGATATTGTTACAAATTAACTTAAAAGCTTTAGGATTGCTAAGTATTTAAAAATAATAATAAAAATATATACAGATGATGAATCAATTTTAGAACAAATATTTTATAATATTAAATATGAATAATATCTCTGCTAAGTACAATGAACAATCAAAATTTGCATTTCATTGCAATTTTAAGATCATCACTAGTATCTCTATAAAGATAAATGACATAAACAATTAAAAGATCCCAAGCGAGAGCACTTAAAAGAAGTTTAAATAGTTAAATTATATCACCTAGTCTCAATGCTCACAGCAATAATGGTTCTTTTAGTTTGCTTGAGATGTTGACATATACTTTTTCTACGTGATAGAGCCATTTTGATAATCTCCAGTTAAGTGCATTGCATAATTGAGGTCATTTAGGCTCTAGTTCTGTATCAGTAGGGCCTTAACCAAAATATCAAGTTTCTATACGAAGGAAAATCATGAAAATATTCCATTAACATACCAGATCTTTTGAATGCCAAAAGGTACTTCCCAGCCGCGGAGTCCAATAATCGCCTTCCCAAATATTTAAAAAATGCTTGCCACATGGTCCAATGATGAAATTTTTGTTATATCTAAAGTCTCCAGCACTTGCAAAAGGTCACTCTTTCTTTCACTTTCAAGAAATGCTAATAAGTAGTTCTCTGAAATGAAATGCAAAAGTTGAATTTTGTAAGTGTAATTTGTAGAGTGCTTTAAAAAGCAATGTCAGAAATATTAGTCTACCTATTGCTGGAGTCTTTCCTCCCATGTGAATTCTTCATAGGTAGGTGGAGGTTGGCACCTCCCATGGAAGGTAGGAAACCAACCCAAGGGTAGGCAAAGTTAGGTGACCAATCTCACCTAACTTGTTGAAATTGTTGCAGAACTCCTCCTATAAATAGAGGACGGTTCTGCAGAGTTAGGTATTCTAGAGAGAACCAAAACCAGAAAGTTTTGAGTGGTAGAGAGAGCCAGAGAGCTCCAGGAAAGTGTTTAGGGGAGTTTTTTGTATAATTCTTGTATTACAATTTTCTTTGTAAATAAGTTTTATTTTTCTCCAAAATCTGTTCTGAGTGTTCATCGCATCCCAAAAAGTGGTATCAGAGTCTGGTTGAGCTCCTGGAGTTCCAGAACAGAGAGAGAAAAATCAGAGAAAATTGTCCCCTGTTTCCAAAAATTTTGGATTTTCTGAAAGTGCTCAAATTTTAAATTTGAAGTATCCTGTGTGTTCCTGACGTCGAGAGGAGTATTCTGAAACTTTTCGGTGACGAAACCGACAACCAGAGACACGGCATGCGCCGAGTACCTGAACTGCGAGTGGGCGTCACTCACCCCACGCGCTCCAGAGGTTGAAGAATGCTGATGTCATCCGCCACGCCATTAGACACGTCAGCAACACGTCAGTGCACTTTTGCCACATCAGCAGCCACGTCATCAGCCACGTGTTAGCTACGTCAGTGCCACATGTCCCGACACTGCCACATCAGCCAAATCTTTCTGAAATTTCCATTTGACCCCAGTAATTTTGGGTAATTTTTTGACCCCATAAGTTTCTGAAATTTTTCAGTTTAGTCCTTGAGATTTCCAAGCTTCATATTTCTTACACAAAAAGAATTTTTGAGCCCTGGAAGAGGCTATTCCACCATTTTTTGACCATTGCAGATGCAACGATGGACTCAGATTTTTGAAATTCAATTCCAATTTTAGTTAATTAATTGTTCTAAAATGGAAGAATCATCCAGAGCCATGATTAAGTTGACTGCTACCAATTACACACTATGGAGACCCAGGATGGAGGATATCCTCAGTTGTAAGGATCTATTGATCCTATAGAATTTCAAGGGCAGAGATCTGAGACTAAGAAAGAAGCAGAGTGGAAGAAAATAAACAAAAAATGTATCGGTCAGATCAGGCAATGGATCAACCATAGCGTTTTCCACCATGTAGCCAAGGAAGTAGATGCATATTCTCTCTGGGCAAAATTAGAGGGTATGTATCAGGCCAAGTCAGCACAGAACAAAGCCATCCTAATGAGACGGCTTGTAAACTTGAAGTTACGGAGTGGAACTTCCATAGCAGAACACGCAAGTGAGTTCCAAAACTTGGTAAATCATTTGTCAGTAGTCAAATTACAGCTTGGAGATGAAGAACAATCTCTTCTACTTCTCAGCTTTCTTCCAGACTCATGGGAGACGTTGGTAGTTTTCCTCAGTAATTCAGCCCCTGGTGGTAAACTTAACTTGTCAATGGTTAAGGATGCCTTGATGAATGAGGAGGCTAGAAGAAAAGATGTAGGCGCTAGTCAAGAGCAAGCCTACATCATGGAAAATCGAGGAAGACAATCTCGAGGAGATCAACACTGGAGGAGAGGTAGAAGTAAAAGCAGAGGCATGTCGACATACAGAAGAGGTAAATCAACAGATGGGCGGAGACCCATGCACAAATGCTATCACTGTGGTAAAGAGGGTTATTTGAAGAAAAATTGTCGTAGTTCTACGGAAGCAGAACCAGGAGAGTTCACAAGCACAAAGCAGAGAAGATCCACGAGTTATTGTCATATAAGAAGTGACCATTTGTGCAGAAGAGACATGCTTCCACACAGCAGACCAAGGAGTAGAATGGGTGATAGACACAGCAGCTTCCTGCCACATCACTTCTTGCAAAGAAATCTTCACCACATACAAAGCAGGAGACTTTGGGATAGTGAAGACGAAAAATAATAGCACCGCCAAAATTATGGGAATTGGTGATGTTCAATTCCAAACGAACGTCAGATGTATAATGACCTTGAAGGATGTTCATCATGTACCAGATCTTCGACTTAGCTTACTCTTGATAAAAGCCTTTGATCAACAAGGCTATGAGAGTTGTTTCACCAATGGTATATGGAAGATGTGAAGGGGTTCATGGTGGTTACTCGAGGAAAACTATGTGACAATCTCTACAGGATTCATGTGAAGATAAACAGAGAAAGACTTAATGTAGCAGAGCACATGGTTTCCTTAGATTTGTGGCATAAAAGGCTCGGTCACATGAATGGAAGGTTTTGACAATCCTTCAGAAGAAGAAGTTGATCACTGTTTCTAAGGATGTAACGTCTCATCCTTGCAGCTATTGTTTGTACGGGAACAACGAAGGGTGTCATTCAGCTCTCCATTAGTAAAGAAATCAAAGTTGTTGTAGCTAGTACATTCTGATGTATGCAGACCTCTCAAAGTGGAGACCCAAGGCGGCAACAGGTATTTCTCGACCTTTATTGATGATGCATCTCGAAAGGTGTGGGTATATTTTCTCAAGACAAAGGATCAAGTCCTGGAGAAGTTCAAGCTGTTTCACGCCATGGTAGAACGTGAAATAGGTAAGAAGTTAAAATGCCTCCGATTAGATAATGGAGGCGAGTATACCTCGAAAGAGTTCGAAGCTTACTATAGGAGATACCGCATTCATCATGAAAGAACAGTCCCACGTACACCACAGCACAATGGAGTGGCCGAGAGGATGAATCAAACCATCGTGGAATAGGTCAGGAGTATGCTCAAAATGGCTAAGTTGCCCAAACCATTCTGGGGAGAGGTTGTTCGTCCAACCTGTTATTTAATCAACAGATCACCGTTGGTGCCACTAAACTTCGAGATTCTAGAAAAGGTATGGTCTAATAAAAAGCCCTCCTACAATCATTTAAAAGTGTTTGGGTGTTTAGCCTTCGCATATGTATCCAAGGAGCTCAGACAGAAGCTCGATGCAAGGACTGTTCCATGTATCTTCATTAGTTATAGAGATGAAGAATTCGGATACAGATTATGAGACTCAAAGGAAAAGAAAGTCATCCGAAGCAGAGATATAGTGTTCCATGAAGACCAAACATTTGAAAACGCTAAAAAGCCAACAATATCTACAAATCCCACTAGTAGTGCCCCAGATATTGTCGCAGATTCTGCCCTAGCACCAAATGCCACAGAAAATAATAAGGTACTAGAAGAAGCTCCAGAAGCAGATGAGGAGGAGGAAAATGAAGAGATTGCTAAGCTGGGGGAGCCACAATCATCTATAAAAGCCATTGTACCCCCTGAAGTTGAAGAACCTCAGCTAAGACGATCTGAGCGAGGTAGGATTCCGTCAAGAAAATATCCAGAATCAGAGTATGCACTGCTTACTGATGAGGGGGAGCCAAAAAGCTTTTGTGAAGCCTTATCTCATCCAGACAAAGAACGTTGGCTACATGCAATGTAAGATGAGATGAATTCTCTAAATAAGAATAAAACTTATGAACTGGTCAAGCTCCCTGACGGAAAGAAGGCACTGAGGAATAAGTGGGTATTCAAGCTCAAGAAAGATGGAACAGAAAAGGTGATGAAGCATAAAGCCTGGTTGGTGGTAAAAGGATTCCTTTAGAAGAAAGGAATTGACTTTGATGAAATCTTCTCACTGGTGATAAACACGTCCTCAATCCGCGTCATCCTCGGATTGACCGCAAGTCGAGATTTGGAGCTTGAACAAATGGATGCAAAGACAGCATTTCTTTATGGAGACTTACATGAAGAAATCTATATGAAGCAACCAAAAGGATTCGAGGTTCAAGGAAAAGAAAACCTCATGTACAAGTTGAAAAATAGCTTGTATGGCCTTAAGTAAGCACCAAGGCAATGGTACAACAAGTTTGACTCCTTCATGGTGAGTCATAGGCAAAAAAGGAGGGCTGCAGACCAGTGTGTCTACTTCTAGAAACTTCCAGGTGGAGATTTTGTTGCACTCATGTTATATGTGGACGACATGCTGATCGTCGGTGAAGATGCAACAAAAATAAAGCAGCTGAAGAATGAACTTTCAACAACCTTCGATATGAAGGATTTAAGACCAGCTCAGCAAATCTTGGGGATGCATATCCGTCGAGATAGGAAAACGAAGAAGTTATGGTTGTCTTAGGAGAAATATGTTGAACGTGTGATTCAATGGTTCAACATGGATAGTGCTAAGCCAGTTAGTGTGCCACTGGCTAATAATTTCAAGTTGAGCAAGATATCATGTCCCTCATCCAAGAAAGAGATAGAGGACATGGGGTCAGTACCCTATTCTTCTGCTGTGGGAAGTTTAATGTCTGCCATGGTGTGTACAAGGCCGGATATTGCTCATGTCGTAGGAGTAATAAGTAGATTTCTTTCTAACCTAGGGAAAGAACATTGGGAGGCAGTCAAGTGGATTCTCAAATACCTGAAAGGTACTTTGAAGATATGCTTGTGTTAGGGGGGAGCTGATCCAATCTTGGAAGGCTATACAGATTCAAATATGGCCAAGATTCTGACAGTAGGAAATCTATATCAAGTTTTGTCTACACTTTTGCAGGGGGAATTGTGTCATGGCAGTCAAAACTATAGAAGTGTGTTGCGCTGTTCACAACAGAGGCTGAATATATTGTCACAACGGAAGCTGAAAAGAAAATGTTGTGGTTGAAGCAGTTTTTCTAAGAACTTGGGATCGAGCAAAAAGAGTACAAAGAACACTGTGACAGTCAAAGTGCTTTGGATTTGAGCAAGAATTCAGTATATCATTCTCGAATGAAGCATATTAACATTCGCTACCATTGGATACGCGAGGTGATGGATAAACAACTGTTTAAACTAGTGAAGATCCATACTGAGGAGAACCCTTCAAACATGCTGACAAAGGTAGTCACAAGAAAAAAGCTTGAGCTATGCAAAGACATAGTCGGATTAGAAGCTATCTGATTATCTTTGTGGATATTCCCCTTCACATAAGATGGAGGGGGAGAATTGTTGGAGTCTTCCCTCCCATGTGAATTCTTCATAGGTAAGTGGAGGTTGGCACCTCCCATGGGAGGTAGGTGACTTACCCAAGGGTAGGCAAAGTTAGGTGACCAACCTAACTTGTTGAAATTGTTGCAGAACTTCTCCTATAAATAGAGGATGGTTCTGCAGAGTTAGGCATTCTAGAGAGAACCAAAACTGAAGAGTTTTAAGTGGTAAAGAGAGCCAGAGAGCTCCAAGAAAGTGTTTAGGGGAGTTTTTTTGTATAATTCTTGTATTACAATTTTCTCTGTAAATAAGAATTATTTTTCTCCCAGAATCTGTTCCGAGTGTTCATCGCATCCCAACACTTGTCACATCTAGCAAGAATGGGAGTAAAAATGAAAAAGAAATCCCTTGGAAGAAGAAAGCTAAAAGTACAAATTCATATTGAAGCACATGCCTTGAAAATTGAAATAGTCTCCTTTATCATCAGTTGCAATGAGATTACAAAGTTTCTGAATCATCTCTTCATCGTTGACTCTAGTAACATCAAAATCTCATCATAGTAGCCTACTCTTCGATTCAAACTGGAATATCTATTCATGGCTTGAAGGAAAAAATAGTGGAATGCTACCACCAATTAAATACTTGAAAATTGAACCATAAATTTCCTCTTCTAGCCAAAAGCCCTTGTATTTCATAAGATCTAAAAGGTTAAAAGCAGTGCAAATTTTTTCCACTGTTACATCTTTATCATCACTATCCCTTGCCTCTCTAAGCAAATCCCTTTTAGCGAATTGCATTCCTTCATGCCAAGTTCTCACACGGTAGATAATTGAGTCCCCAGTTCATGAGCAATTTCTGTAAGTAACTTGGATTCGAAAATTCTTTTTTGTTTTTTTTGACGTCTCCTTTCACGTCTCCTTTGGTCAGATCTGATAGAAAACCACTAATTCTCCCATACATCTTTTACAGGGTTCTTTTTATCGATAGTCGCTTCTACAAAGTGCATAAAATCATAAACATAGTTTAACACTAAAAATAATAAAACATAAAATCATATTTCAAGAAAACCATAATATTTAAAACATATAATTTAACACTATAAATTTGACAAATTCACATACAAAATAACTCGTAACAATAGTCAATCAATCCAAATTGTAGCAGAATTTTTAAATACAAAATTCCCAGAATAGAAAACTCATGAAAATTTTTCTTATCCATAATAGCATTTAAAGTTTTAAACCACAACAAATAGGTTCAATATTTTGCAACAAATTGAGAAATTACCTATGACTCAATTATTTTAAATAATATCTCATTTCTTTTTATACTTTTTTTCAATAATTAAATAAAATATCAAACTTCACATCACTTTGATTCATAAATATTAAATATATGTTAAAATTTACACAACATACCATGGATGGAACGTATCTTCGGTACTAGACGATGGTTCCAAAAGTCATCTGCATTAAACACGTTAAATAAAAGAATAATAATAATGAAAAAAAACAAACACTTTATTTTATGGAAAGAAGAAAGATTTTTTAGCGAAAAACCAGGACATTCTACTGAGTGTTCAACCATCCGACAAACAAAACAACATAAAAACATAAAACCAAAATTTCCATATGACACATTAGACAAACATTAGAACATGAAAAATTGAAAAAAAAAATTGCCAAAGCATTGATCCATTTCAGGTTGGTACAACAGAAACCAACAAAATAATTAAAAAATAAATAAATGAATAACTTCCTTGACAAAACAAAATGCTATCGGAAACAAACAAATACCAGAAACAGAATTTGAGTCTTCTTTCAACTTGAAGGAGGGGAAGGAAGAATTTCTGGGTTTTGGAGAGTCATCTGACAAGTTAAGAATGAAAGTAGCTAAAGGGTCGAGATATGATACGGTGTGCTTCAAGGAGCCGTGCGGGGCAGCAGGTGTGGTTAGAGAACAAGGTTTAGAATTTGTAGTGGTTTTGAGGGATGAGCGACAGAGAGAGGATAGAATTTCGACTTTGGAGGCTGGCATGGCATTTTATTCAGAGAAATTAAAATGTGATTTGTAGCTAAGAGGAACGGATACAATTTTTTCAGAATATATATATTTAATTATTTACCTTGCGTGATGGAATTTTTATAGGAGTCTTAGCACTTGTAATTCTTGTCCAGCAACAATCCTTACAAGTTAACATTGTTTCCTTTTTGAGAGATAATTTTTCTGATTCTGATGATTTTATTCCCTTTCTCGCATTTCAAGTATCCTGTCTTTGAAGACTTATTCTGATAATGTTAATACAAAATAGGAAGGTGTTTTGTAAGAGTTTGCTTCGTTTAAAATAAGAAAGTACCGAGTATAAGAGAATAAGAAAAACTTTATATAAAGAGAGCGCCGTAGGGTTTAATTTCATATTAAGAGGAGACGGAATAAGATTTGGTTCAGGTGAATGGGAGAAATAGTGTTGCGAAATGATACACATTGCTTCGGTTGCTGTAAGACAAAGCTGGCTATTTCTTTTTGTGAAATAATGATAATAATAAATTAACTGTGAGCCTTTTAATTTTAAATCTAAAAATTCTTCATTACGTTCCTGTATTAACATGCTGCAAAGCCAAATTTATTAATTTTTTATCTAATGCATAAAAAATTATATCTATAACTGTTAGTGATTGACCAAAATAGAATTATAATTAGTTCCTTAGTTGTAATTTGTACCCAGAGATTCTATCAAAGATATGCATGTACTTTCGTCTAATTTTTGAGAAGAAATAAGTGCATCCCAATAATTGCTAGCTTTTGATTATACATTTGTTGTTTTCAACTCGCAAGATCTAATGATCATATATAGAAAATAATGCAAATAAAGTAATAAAGATGCAGATAAGTTCTTAATACCTCAGGATCAAATGTTCAAATAGATCATAAACATTGGTACTTCTTATCGTTTGAACATTTTAGTTTAACACAAGGAACAAAATTTTCAATCATTCCTCTCTATTTTAATTCTAAAAGTTCTTATGAGTCTCAATTTTATTAATTACTAGCAAGATGAACTAAGTTTGATTAAGAATAAAATACCACTAATCATGAACAACAGAAAAACAAGAAAATAATAATGAAAGCAAAAACACAAAAGTTAATTAATTACATGCTTCAGCTAAGAGCCCTCTTAGCCTGCATCCATGGATATCCTTTCTAAGGTAGGAGCAAATCCACTAAATCAATCACAAAACTGGATTACAAACATAACTTGCAAAACAAAATAAAAAAGAAACTTCCTTTCTAGTTTGATGATGTTGTTGACAATCTTCTTGTATTGACTTGACTCTTGCTCAGCTAAACATAGCTAGAAATAAGTTAGGCTGCCCATAACTGTGCTACTGAGACTCCCTCTCAACTGAAGCTTAAACCAGTTGAGTTTTCAACCCAAGAGACTCCATCTTTGATAAGCTAGCTCGAATCCCTCAAGCTTTCTAAAGAACAATGAAGATGATAAACAAGGATCTGGTCAACAACTCTCCCTCAATATTTTAGCTTGTTTAGGTATGGAGGGCTCAAGAAAAAAATACTCAAAAAAGAGTGATATATATATCACTAGCCTTATCCACTTGATGTGCAATGAGGGACGATAATTGATGGTTGAGATGTTGTTGACATGTACATTAAAGAGTTATGACACCAAAGCTCATATGTGGGCACAAGAGAGAACCAAATACACAAAGCACAATAACATGTGAAAACATACTTAAGGCTAACAAACACTAACAAACATTTGAGTTCATAATTTCCAACACATGCTTCCCTAACAAATTTAATGGTGTGTATAGTATATCATTAAGCCCTTAAATTAAAAAAAAAGAAGAAGAAGAAGAAGAAGAAGAATGACTAGGAATTTTTCTTCAAGTTAAAGGTTTCAAATGAGAGCTAGACAAATAAAAGAGAAGTCTATAATATATAATTAAAATGGAAGTCGTTTCATGCTCGCGCATGGGGTTGCAGTGGCCAGGAGAGCCTACTAGGATGTTGGTGCAGTGTCAAACCTTCAAGCTATGTTGTAAGACAAATATAGAGTACTCTTCCAATAAATTTTGATTCGGGTTATTGTCACAGAGCTCCCATACCTTTTGGACTTATTTCATCAATATGGACTGTTTGCGTTTTGTCATAAATTTAGTCCCTGTGTTTCAAAAAGTCATCACAGACCTCTCTTATGTTAATTCCCCTGTTAAGTTTTTGTAAATATGATGGAATTAAAGGGGTATGCAATCATTTCACCCAACAAACTTAGCAGTATAAAAAAAAAAGTCAAAAAATAATTTAATGCCTAAAGACCCCACCCCACCCCACCCTACTTTCTTTGTCGATTTCGCTCTCAACCCTCACATATAACACTGCCTTTCTCTCTTGACTGTTTTCCTTCCCGCGTCCTAAACGTGACCTTCTAGCTGCCTTCTGCTTCAAGAAACGCCATTGAAAACAGTTGCAGGCGTCATCTAGGGTGACAGGTAAGCAAACACTATCTTCTGTTTTGGTGTGTATAACATGCAAGAGGTCTTGTTTTGATGTGCTAATGGTTTTTTTTTTAACTTTTTTTGGAATTTTCATGAAAATTTGAACTATTATATATGATTTGGTAGTGTAATATTTGGTTTTGATATTCTATTCTTTGATTATGCTCTTGCGAACAAAACCCTATGAATGTCCTGTGACAAAAATTGGCGCTTTTCTATCTCTTTTGTTTATGATGGTCATTTATGTATTCGACAATAAATTGTTGCTTTAATATGTTAATAGGACTAAGTTTTATGACATGCACGCTATGTAAAGTCTATCTGCATGCATGGAGCCTGACATATCCCGTATGTAAATGCTATCTGTAGTTTGAAGTTGAGTCGAATAGATGCAATAGCTAGATAATTGTAATATGTAATTCAAAATGACGCATGGATTTTGTATTATATGATTGTGTTTTTAACGATATTATTTTGCTTGTTTCCCTTTTTTTTTTTTTGATAATATCTGTTGATGCATAAGGCCAGTAGGATGGTTGAATTTTACTTAACATATAAGGCTTTAGGTCGTAGGATTCTAATCAGGTATATAAACTCTGATAGGATATCTAGGATAGGGTTATTCCAAGCAGCTTGTCACTACTATGATGTTGGGGATCATCCAGATAGGCAAATGAAGTTGACAGTGTGTTTACCCTGGAGTGGTGAGGATATAGTTATTGATAGTGATGTAAAGTTTTTATAAGTATTTAAACTGTATGAAACTAGGGGGATTTAGAAGTCTATAGAGATTATTCAAAATGCCTTGGATACAATGCACCCTGAAAACAAAGTTCAAAATGACCCTGGGTGCCTCAAGAACCTTAATTGAGTGATAGACAGTTTGAAAATGAATAATGAATCTGAAACAGTTAGCTTAGATGGAGATGAGTTTGGGGGGCCTAATAGGGGTGGGGTAAATGACCCTGAAGCCAATTCATATGTGCATATTGAGTTTAATCTTTCAGCAAATTCTGATTTTAATTATAGGCTCGATAGTGATGTTGAATTTCAGCATGATGACAATGGGGTAGAAAGTAGTTTTGAAGAGGACTACTCTAGTAATGACTTGTCACATTATCAATCTAATGGAGAAAAGTTTGAAAAAATTATGAGTAGCTCAGGTGATGAAGTGTCTAGTGCTATGATGGCTAGGGTTCATAAGAAGAATATGTACAAGCCTGGGTTAGAGGAATCACCAACATTTTAGAGATGTCCTTAGGGAATATGCTATTCAAAAGGGTACTTAGCTTAAAAGGTTGAAAAATGAGAAAGAAAGAAAGAGTGACCGTTAGGTGTGCTTTTAAAGGCTACCTTTGGAGGATTCATGCCTTCACCACACAGGACTTAATTACATACAAAATAAAGTCCTTGTACCTTGACCATGAATGTGAGAAACAAAATGATACCCTTGAATGCACTTATATTTGGATAGCTAATAAGTATGTAGAGCATTTTAACGATAACCCTAACCTAACAGTTGAATGGCTACAAAAAGATCTCAAAAAAATGTTTGGAATTCAGCCAGCAAAACAAAAATTGTATAGGGCAAGAGTTAAGGCTTTTGAATTGGTAGGTGAGCACCATCAGAAGCCCCTTAATCTGCTGTATAAATATACAAACATAGTGCAAATCATAAATCCTCAGTCCACAGTGTGTGTGAGGGCTTATGTCGAATTGATTTCTGTAGCCCCTAAATTTCACACCTTTTTTCTTAGCATTCCTACCCAAAGGTTGGGTTTTGTAACAAGTTGTAGACCATTTATAGGTTTAGATGGTTGTTATTTAAAGGGGCCAATGGGAGGGGTTTTATTGGTTGCTGTGGAGATAGATGCTAATAATGGAATGTATCCTTTAGCTATGGGCATATGTGAAGTTAAATGTAATTCATCTTGGAATTGGTTCCTTTATCTTCTAGGGTAACATATAGAAGGGGTAGATGGGGCTGGTTTGCCTATGACTTTATGAGTGATAGACAAAAGGGAATACTTAATGCTTTGCTTGAACAGTGGCCTTATGCATCAAATAAATACTATGCAAAACATTTGTATGATAATTTCAAGAGAGAACATATAGGTCCAGGATTGTAGCCTTTGTTTTGAAGGGCTTCCAAGGCTGCTAATATCAATGCCCATTATACAACCATGGAAGAGATCAAACAAATTGATCAAGCAGCCTATGAATACCTAGCCAAAATCCCTACATAGAACGGGAGCAGGTATGCTGTTGATGAGAGAGTGAAGGTTGATCATATGACAAATAACATCACATAAAGTTTCAACTCATGGATCAACCGACATCGTCATCAAACATATCTTACAATGCTTGAGGATATTAGGAGAAAAATAATGACAAAGATGCAAAAGAAGTAAGCCCACTGTTTTTTTTTTTTAAAATCTTTTTGTATTGGATGGATAAATTTGTACTCATTTATTTTCATTTTTTCTTTTTTGGATTTACAGGTTTCAAGAATGTACCAATTGGCACACAGATCTGGGGCCCACCATTAAAAAATAATTAATGAGAGGGTTAAATGGACAAACCACATGGAAGTCATGTGATGTGAAAATTTAGAGTTTGAGGTGGTGAGCAAAGGAAAGACTTTTTTTGTGAGATTGAATGGAGAATTCTATTCATGTGGCATTTTTCAAGTAGGTAAGTGACTTTAAGCATAGTTTATTTTCATAGTTGTTTTTTTATTTAAAGTAATTAATCTTACTCAAATGTAATTTTTCCAGGTTTTCGATGTGCCTTGCATATATGCAATTGCAAGTGCAAGGGAAAGGAGGATTGATGTGCACTAGTTCATAAACAAGCTGCTACTATGAGCCAAGTATATAACAACTTATAATCACCACATAAGACTAATCCTTGATCAGTCCGAGTAGCCAAAGGTGCCATGCACTAACTTACAAGCTCACAAACTGAGGACAAAAGCTGAGAGACCTAAAAAAGCCAAAAGAAGAGCACCAGATGAGGATATACCTTCATCTAAATTGTTTACAATGACTTGCACGAACTGTGGTGGTTATAACCACAACAAGAGAAGCTGCAAAAACCCTTATAACACAAATGCTAAGAAAGTTTCTCTTTTGCCTTACTCTTTAATTAATTATTTTATGAATTTCTAACATGAATAGTTGGTTAATCATCTTTTATGGGTTGTGTTTAAGGGAAAGAAAAACAAGGTTGGGTCATCTTCATAAGCAACAATTCAATCTCAGCAAGCTGGAGCATTATCTCAGTCCCACTCCCACAAGAAAGCTGCAACCAAACAACCGTCTATGACAAGGAAGAAGAAAGTAATATGTTAGGATTTTTATATATTTGTGAGGTTTAGGTATTTATTCTAACTTGATTGATTTTTCAATCCAGAAAGAGCACACATCTTCTCAACTTTTGTTCATAAATCAGACTCAATTTGCATCTTATCAAGAAACAAATGAAGTTGGACCATCATCTCAACCTTAGTTTATTTCACAAGAAATTAGTTGCTCATCACCTTCTCCATCCCCGGATCATAACTAGTAACAAATGAAGAGATAAATACCTAAAAATTCATGGATGTGGCTATATAAATTTTAACAATTTGTGTGATTATAAAAATTTGTAGTATTGTCTATGCAGCCAAAAGGTGCAATTCTAGAGGGAAGCTTCAACAAACTAGATTGCAAAGCTTGTGCTACCTATTTTTGGTAAACATGTATTTTGTCACATATGTTTTTGTGAAGATATCTTCACATGTGAGTTCTATACATTAGCACTTAGGAAAGTGGTTAGTGCTAATTTTTTTTATAAATGAAACTGTGAATGGCTAGAGTTAAGCATGGATTGGCTACACTAGCACACTGCAAAGTGGCTAGTGATAGTTTTTCGTTTGTTGAATCTTTTAGGTCCTCAAATTTTTGAGAATGTGCTAACATCAATAGTATTGTGAATATAAATGCAGTTCATATAAATGTAGCTTATTATTGTGCGATTTTTATACATGCAGCTTATTATTTTATTTGCAATTGTATATATCTCATAACTTCTAATATTGTTACCATGTTATGCCATTCTTAGTCTAAAATTATTGTATTTCATTGAAGGCAAATAAAGCTTTTTTGGTTAGCAAGCTTTAGGCGTATCATTTTCTCATAACAAGAGTCATTACATCATCTTCAAAATGCATGATATCAAAATAACTAGCAACATGTAGAATAGATACTTGTTTAGCCGTACAACATTCTGTATTTTTTCATTAATTCCCATAAGCATTTCAGTTTGCCTCATCAATTGCTTCAAATCACTTTGCATGTCTGTCAAAACCATTTCATCATCATTCTTCTTTTGCTTTGCTGCTCACTTTCCACTACTTTAGTGTAGTTTAGGAAATCATGAAGATGACTGTGTATTTCTTCAACATCAAGATCCCAACACCTGTAAAAATTACATTTACCATTCTTGCATGTGAAATACATCTTACCAAGATTATTTGCAGACTCAGAAATCAAAACAGCTGCTTTTGCACCACACTTACATCTCCTGTTTTTTAATTTCAATGGGGTGACATTTAGCATTTTTAGCCTTGCATTACTTGATTGTGATCGACTGATTTCTGTGTGTGCACTTATCTTTCAAGTGAGAAATGGTGTGTATATTGCTTGCTGGATGTTGGCTGTGTTTGAGGGATGGATTTATTCACTGATAAAGTGAGAAATGGTGTGTAAATTGCTCGTTGGATGTTGGCTATGTTCGAGGGATGGATGTATTCACTTATTAGGCTGTGTAGCAATTGACAGGGAGGGATATTCTTGGCAAATGAATGTTGGTTGAAAAAAGCTATGAATTCGTCTTAACTTAAATAGGCAGTGAGGATATTTCTTATAATAAATGGTGAATTTATTTTAAATTTAGTTCAGTCATGTACTTATACTACAAAGACAGTCTGCATGGGTGCAACAGTTATATTCCAACGGCCATTTTAATTTTCTTGATTCTTAAGGGTAAAATGGTCATTATACATGATGAAATGTGTGAGGATCCCACTCACCTTCCTTACACTACTTCAGGGGTAGAAATGTCATTTTATATGGTCTTTTCACTGATTAGAATAAGCGCATGAATTTTTATATGGGGGTTAAGGGTATTTAAGTAATTGTTGGATTTTTGGATAAAAAGATGATGTCATCTAACGGAAGAATTAACAGGAGGGAGATCTGTGATGACTTTTTGAAAACATAGGGACTAAATTTATGACAGAAATGCAAACGCTTTATATTGGTGAAATAAGTTCAATAGGTAGGAGAGGTCTATGACAATAACTCATTTTGATTCATTACTATATATATGTATGCGTATATTTCTTGTAGCAGAAGGGTGCATGGTAATGAATTTGGGTGGGCAAAGTGTAACTCGTGCAGTGGGCCATACATATCTTGCTTCTTTCATAATCTATGGAGGCCAGCTAAGTGGTGGAATTCTCATGGTTTCCTTGTGCAATTAAAACTCACTACTGCTTACAAAAATAGAAAATGATGACACATAATTAGTGAGTGTTTATCTTATCCCATGAAATATAAGCTACAAGTTTTATTATTGATTTTTTAATTCTAATATTACATATGTTAAGTGTGTTTAAATAAATTGTCACTTTATATTACTTGAATATAAGTATTTTTGTAAAAATCGTCACCATAGGTATTTCAAAATATGAGTGTTTTTTTTTCTATATAAAAACCATCATCATAGGTCACTCAAAGGTAAGTGTTTTTAAAACCACCACCATTTTGCGTTACCCCAATGATGTCATGTGCATAGATGAGGGTTAAAAACCATCACTAATTAGCACATTTAACACACACACCATTTTAAGCTTTTGTAGTAGTGACTTATTTGTTAATAGGGAGGCCAGAACTAATTTATTGTTTGCTGACTTTGCCACTTTGAGTTGATCTTATGGTGACAAATTACATTGCCTAATTTGGAAGTTAAACAAACTTTATTGGCTTGTAACTTTTGGTTTCATCAATATTCGGTTCTCCTGTGTACATTGTGTAAGAATGTCAATGTCTTATAATTAAATAACATTACTAAGTAATTGCAATACATATTTAAAACTAAGCAAAATCAGTACGTCATTTGTATCATGGATCCCCACTCTAGTTTCCGTTCTTTCTATTGTATTCTATCTCTTTTTGTTTATTTGTTTTAAAGAGATTGAAAATTTTGAGTGATATGTTTGAAAGTTCTTAGTCTATAGAGCAATCACAAAATATATTCTATAGAATATGGCTATATTAGGTAATAAATCATAGATCTCATAATAAAGACTTTTCCAAGAAAACCAAAGGAAGTTTGTGAGGTTCCACGTTCATAATCTATAGGTCTCCTCAATCAAGCAAACACATTTTGGGTGAAAAAAATGCTTCTGTGAATTAGGCCGAAAACATACGGGCCCAAGTTTTTCATGCACATCAACCACACGAAGAGACTGGGGTGGAGCTAGAATTTTGATTTAGTGGGGGCAACGTCAAGTAATAGTAAGAATTCAAATGATCCATAAATATTAACTTTTTCATATTAATTAATAATATTTCTCATTTCTCACACATATACACATGTATCCAAAATTTCATATCACAGTTATTTAGTTATCAATACCAATTTCACATGTATTTTTTTGTAGTTTAATTAGTCAAAAAATAAAACTATCACAATTATATTTAGGTGAATGTTATATTTGAATAGGAGATTTATCTTTTAATTACCAGACAAATATGTAAAAAATAAAATAATAATATCAAATGATATAATTTATCTTGCTTCAAATTTGTCTATCAATTTTGTATAAGAATTTAATCTTATTATATGTAATATAAGGAAAAGTGTAAAGAATCTTAAAAAATTAACAAAATATTTAAAGAAACATTTTTTTAAAGTTGTGTTTTACAGTTTTTTGAAGAAATTGTGAATTAATTAGTTATTCATATATAAGAGTTTATATAAAGCACAATGTTAAATTACATTTTGGAAGATTTAAAATAATAAAGTTAAGATTCTAAAACTTCCATTCGATTAGACTTTCTAAGTTTCCTTTTATTATGTTTAATGTCAACCTTTATTACATTTAATGTTACTGTAGTAAAGGGACAGCAGGCCAATAAGTAAGCTTTCGAAGCCAATCAATTAGCAACAAATGCAATGTTTAGAATTCACTGGATTTAGTGGAGGAAAAAAGTCAGTGGGGTTAACAGCCCCCACTCGTCCCTTAATGGCTTCGTCCCTGCGAAGAGATCGTCTCTGCCTATCAATTAGTTTCTCTTAACAAATGCATTTAAAGTAAATAATAGGATATTACCTTAATTTTAAAATTTGAGATAACACCAAATTACCATAATCATCCAATACTATAAATTTATAAGGCAGGGCACCGTATGCGGGAATTGGTTTGGTTGCAATCAATGTGCTACCAATATTTTAATGCAAAATGAGTTTTCTTGTACCTTGAAAATTGCATAAGAGTGAACTTTGTCTATTCTATATAGATTGAATATGATCAAGGAAACCCACACCCACAATGATCTTCTACCGAATGAGTGTTGATATCTTTAATTTGCTAGGGCTCCGATTAATTGGCAGACAGGTTAAGCTGCTGCAGTCGAGGATGCCCACTTTCTTAAATATAGAGATTGAAGTAACGAAGAAGCTCCTATCATGCCATGTCTTGACAAGAATATAGTATATTTATTCCATTGTGAATCTCAACTAAACATGTAAAACATATCGTACCATGACAACACAGCCCAAAAATTTTGGGTCCATATTACTATTCATACCGTACTTGGCCCAACATAAATAGTATTTCGTGTCATACCATGCCTAACACTAAAAATATTTTGGAGGCCCAGCACAGTCCATATGGCGTGGTACAAATAGACCGTGTCGTGCCTAGGACCGTGTCCTTTCGTACTTTGCCCGAATGGGTCAAAAATACGTACAAAATTTTTTGCTTTGAACTTTTAAATTTTTATTAAAAAGGCACGAATATCTTAAAGAGACTAATTAACCCCTTATTTAGGAGACTTAAACATCTCTTTAAGAAATATGCTTATCTTTAAAATCAAATCGAATTTTTCAATAACCTAATTTTTTTTTTAAGAATTTATAATCAACAATTTTAAACTATTTTGATTAATTATTGCTATCTTAAGTTAAAAATTATTTCATTTGCTTTTTTAAAAGTAAAAAATCGTAAAAATTTATTTAAACAAATATAAATATACTAATCAAAGTCTTGAGAAAAAATTGAATTCTTTATTAATAATTTAAACTAAAAGTACAATTCTTCAAATATAATATAAAAATTTCATCATTACAGTTAACACTCATTTTGTATCATTTTTTTTAATTGAAAATGAGTTCATTTTATGAGATAAATTAGAAAGATATACATATTTATAGGAATAAATGAAATAGGAGTGTAGAACCACGTAAACTAAGAAAATAGAAGACATTGAGATATAAATAGAAAGTAAGAAACGAAAATAAATTTCACTTGACTTTTAATTGTTACAACATTATAATAAAGTCACTTGGTCCCTTCATATATTCATTTAAATCCAATGATTTATTTCTTTTAATTCAAAATGGGCTTATTTTATTAAATGAATTAAAAAAATAACTGTGCTTATTAGTACTCATTCGAACTTATCGTGTTTCACGTCGTTCAGTCCATCATGTCAAACTTTTAAGCCCAGTTCAGTATAATCATCATTCCATACTATATCATATCACTATAATAATCGTGTTCGTATCACACTCGTATCGTACGATTTCATATTGGACCATATCTTATTCATGTCTGGCCCAACCCAGCCCTTTTCACATGTCTAATCTCAACACTAACATTGCAAAATATTGCACTTTCGGCTAAGCTAAATGAATCATTGTACTTGATCGCGCATAGGACCCTTATCATAGGCTAAGGCTACAGGCTCTGTAATCAATGCCTTATGGAAGGGCTTTGTCCTCATGGGCTTGGTAACCTTTCGGCGTCGACTTGGGCCTGATGTGTCTGTTGTGTATTTCACATTTACAAATAGGTACTGCTATATTTGAGCCCTCAAAACCTCTATATAGCACCATTTAATTTTGAATTAACATTAAAAGAGTTTTTAAGAGAAAATAATTTAGATATAAGTGAGAAAATGTGTTTATCAATAAATAAATAAAATAATTTCTACCCTTGACAAAAACAAAGGCATGGCACAGGAAATCAAGTGTTCTGATTCTGCACAATAACCTAAATTCCATGACAGGAAAGTTATGTCAATTACTTGGCTAGAGCATGAATTTCAAACTACTTTGATGGTATCATCTTCATTGCTACAATTACATATCATTTAGCTAAAAGATTTTGAGAATACGGTTTCACATCTGCAGTTTCCATTGTTTGAGCACCTTTAAGGAACCATCTGTGTCTTTCTAAACAACATTTCACCATGTAGTAATTCAGAACAAAAAATGTGAGAAAACAAAAAAAATTATTAAAAAAAGAGCGAGAGCATAAATTGAAAATGAAGAAGCCACCTTCACGAAATACCTAGCAATTATAGCATTGCACATGCTCGCAGTTGGCATCAAATTCATTTTTTCCAAATTACTGAGCAATGCATATGCACCATCAAACTCCATTGGAAAATAGGAAAAAAGTCAACATAAACCATAAGAAACACATGTTTAGCAAAAGGCAGAATAAATCCAAATATAATACTTAATAATAACAACATATGAGACAAGCTAGACATGAGTGGCAACTTACATCTTTCATTTTCACACTTAAACTTACCATGGTTCTAGAAGTCTCTGTATTTGGTTTCAAGTTATGGTGGCATATCATCGAATAGACTTCTCGAACCTAAATTAAACAAAGGGAAAAAGAATTGAAAGGAAGAAATTAAGAAAAATAACAAATGCAACAGAAAAGGATGTCAAACTACAATAAGGATTAACCATGCATTAAAATAATTGAGTTAACATCTACTAGACCCCTAGTTCAATGCTCAACTCAGTTCCTTCGATTCCAAATCCTTTCACTGCATCTTCAGATCAATGTGGTTCATCAGCAGAGATCAGTGTTTCAAGAATAACCAAAGTAATAAGAATTGTTTGGCATGAAATTGTTATTAGTTCTTCATCATTATACCTCGAGATTATAGAAAATCCTGCAACTATTGACAGCAATTTAAGGATACATTATCATTATGTACTAACAGCATTTATCTAAGATATCAACATCCAACAAATACAAGAAATATAAACTAGAGAAAATGGGAAGAATTAATGAACCCTACATACCAAATTAAAACCACAGTTGTGCTTGTGCTCGCAAACTTGCTACATGGATTACAGCGTGCCTATAGACGATGTCAATCCCACTTTAAACATCTGTTCAACTAAATCAAGAGCTGCATGCACCTTTTGGATAAATCAACATATCAAATTTTTTTTTTTTTTAACATTTTGCTTCCAAATAAATAGCAATAATAATTCAAAAGTTATATATTAATTGGCTGGATTCTCCTCCTTAAGAAATTTCATTCACACCTTATGTTAATCACGACAATATTCAATGACTTCTCGTATGCGGCCAATGATGCTGTGATCTCCAGCTTAGCATGCAAATCTTGGAATTTTGAAAGAGCGTCATCAAACTTCAATTGCATCGATGTATAACTTGTACGGCAAGAAAAGCTTATTTGACCAAAACCTTTAGAGGACACTAAAACTTGAACAGCCTAAAAATGAATTGGAAGCTGAATGCTTAAAAGTAAATAGTAAAGATGCAATAAATATCATAGACAAAAATTTGTCGTCAAACTCCCAAGTATTCAAACTGGAAAAAAAAGGAAAAATAAATAAATAAATTTCGGAAATGGAGACCACCAAGAAAAAGAAGGCCAGTATTGATCTGATTTAACAATTGATAGATAAATAAATAAAAACCCTTAACAAATCATATCAAATCCCTGAGAAGAGACAATGAATTTAAAGACTTTGACCAACTTCATTGGCAGAATTCTAATTTCCTCAAACATTACCCAGGTAAATTAAGCAATACTTTCAAGCTTTGAGATGAATAATACGCGTTCAACGACAACAGCAGAAGAAGAAGAAAATAATAAAAAAACTAAAAAATAAGATAGCTATTTAATAACAAAAACTCGGTGTTGTCTGAAGATGGTGAACTAGCTCTTTAAAGCAGACAAAATAGGATCCTCCTATAATTTAATTTGCACCTCATAAGGTGCGAACTGTACACAAGGTAGAGTCTAGAAAAACTTATCTTTTCCGAGTGCATCATTCAGCATCAATTAGCTCAGAATGTGAACAAAATCAGTTTACCATCATCCATTTGGAACCTATGTACTAAGTTTAAAATGCCACATAAAGTAAAAATGAAGTTTCTAAAAGCAGCAAACTATACAAGTGAAGTTGGAGGTGCCTCATAAAATCATGGACTCTAGAACATAAGAAGTTACTGATAAATTTGGTATGCTAGTGGCGTAACTAAAGATGACATCTGAGACATTCTGTGCTGCAAGATTGCAATTTTACCCAGCATGGATAGCATCGAATCGTTAAAAACAAATTTTCCGTCTGATCTTACACGTTCTCCATTTACAGATTCCAAAGACAAAAGAAAGTTTCCAAAACTCAATTTCAAATAGAGTCATTCAGGATATCGTTAAAGCTTAACATAATGGCTTTAGGAATAATAAAACTATATATACAAAAAATGAAGCAATTTTAGAAGACATATTATAATATTAAGTATGAATAATATCTCTAGAAGTAAAATAAACTAAAAAAAAAAGATTGTATTCGATTGCAACGGAAATAGTTTGTTTGACCATTACATATCACAGCAATAATGATTGTTTTAGTTTACATATTACAGAAATAGTTTGTTTGAGATGTTGACCTAATTCTAGGTAAAGTTTAGTGCATTACATAATATTGAGGTTATTTATAAGCTCCGGTTCTGAATCAATAGGGCCTTAACTAAATGCTTAATAACAAGTTTGTGAAGGAAAATCATGAAAATATTCCATTAGCATACCGGATCTTCCGGATCTTTTGAACGCCAAAAGGTACTTTTCAGCCAAGGGGTCCAATAATTACCTCCCCAAATATTTAAAAATACTTGCCACGTGGTCCAATGATGAAATTTTTGTCTCCAAAACTTGCAAAATGTCACTCTTCCCCTCAGTTTCAAGAAGTACTAATAAGTTGTTCTCTGCAATGCACAGGTTGAATTTTGTCTCCAAAACTTGCAAAATGTTCTCTCACTTTCAAGGAGTGTCTGATGTAACATGGCTTATTTTATTGTCAAAATTATAATAGCCTTTTAATCTTTATTTAATTAGGTTTTATTTAATTTAGAAAATTATTAGTTTAGGGATTTTGACTCAAAGAGGGACTTTGACTTATCCTAATTTGACTTTAATTCTAATATGTCTTGGTTAGTATAAATATAGGTTTTCATTATTATGTTGTTAGATATTATTCAGATATTGATTATTTTCATAAATTGAGTTATTATACACAGAAGAGTGTGGATTGGTTGTTTAATTGTTTGAGTGAGTGATTGCTCAGTGAATGTTTGTTGATGTTTAAATTTTGGTTTGTTCTTATCACGAATTCCTCACCAAATTGGTATCAGAGCCTAAGTTTGTTTTCACAAAATCATTCCAAATTCAATAAACCCTAAATATACAAAACCCCAAGCGAAGTCACTGTTCATAGCTAGATTTACTGTTTATCACTAGCAACTGGCGAATCACCCATCAACGAATACACCAAATCGTAGATCAGGTCACCCTCATCATTCTTTGCTTCATCACCATCCGCCAAAACTCACTAAAAATCCTTCAAAAACCCAAAATTAATTTCGATCACCACCATACAAACCACCCTCTCCACCACGCATGAGCTGACACCACCACGGTCAATCGCTTCATCAGCCATCATCTAACAGAACCCAGCTGCTCCTACTGGACGTTCATTGCCAAAAATTGGAGACCTATCACGAAAATCAGCTAGCCTTTGTGGTCTTCATCTCCTGTGGCCAATCGCTAAGCGCCACCGCAACCAAGCTTTCACCAGTCGCCGATCTGCTGCCTGAGCATTTCACTGCCACTATTAGATCGTCGGAAGCTGCGTCAAGGGCCACACGCACTGCCACCCAAGAGTGCTTGAATGTTTGACGTTAGGGGCTTCTTTGTCACTTTTTAAAATTGACTGATTTTTTATAGGGGCTTTTAGTTAATTTGCCATTGAATCAATCTTAATTTCCTGGAAACCCACCAACTTTGCATAATTACATCATTGTCCAAACATTTGAATTTTTGCAGTTCATCCTTTTTCATTTAACAGCTGCATTCTCTATTTTTACAGATTATCCCATATAGTTTCATTAAATTACACTTTAGTCCATACACTTTCAGTTTTGTAGTTTAGCCTAATAGACTTCTACTTTTAATCATGAGTTACCTTTCATATTTCATTTTCTTTTAGTTTAACCTTAAAAAAATCATTGCATATTTACTTTTCTTGCCTTTATTTGCATTACAGTAGCATCAGATTTAATTTTATCACTTATAGAAAATTTTAGTCTAGACTTAGCATAACCACTTTAAAAAAAAAATGGCTGACCCAAATCCCTCTCTTGACCAACGCGTCCAACAACATATCTAACAACCTGATTCAAATACCATAAATAATAGGTTGAATGAATTAGAACTTAGGTTCACTCACACGGAACAAATAGTAATTGACCTTATAGAGCAAGTTAATCATAGGGATAACAATATTGGATTATTTAATAGGTTTGATAAGAGTAAGGAAGTTATAGGATCCATATCTAAAAGGCACCATGAGTGAGAATATACCCACAATCCCTTATTTGACAATGATAGTAAATGATAAAGGCAATCATAGAGCAATAGAAGTCGTTTTAGGCATGAGTCATCTGACATTCCAAAAGGTGTCAAGCACAATGTCCTTGAATTTGATGGTAGGTTAGAACCCACTGTTTTCCTAGATCGGATAAATGCCATAGAGGAGTACATTGCTTGGCGTGACATGGTAGACACCTGTCGTGTTCGTTTTGCTGGACTTAAGTTATTAGTACTGCCAAGATCTATTGTTAATCCATAGAATGTAGATTTTACCAACAACATCATCTTCCTCGTACTTGGAAAGAGTTGAAAATGTACCTTACACAAAAATATGTCCCTCAATCCTAGAAAAAGTAACTTTATAGACAATTGCTTAACCTTAGGTAGGGTTTTTCTCGTGTCTTTGACTACCAATCTAAGTTTGATATTCTTAACATTAGGTGTAACATTAAAGAGTCTAATGATGCCACCACATCTAGATTTTTGAATGGACTTAGGTATGACATTCAACGTATTATTCAGTTAAGCTATCCTGGCAGTTTTGAAGATACCTATGATAAAGCCTTAGATGTTGAACTCCATACTAAAGCTTATAATACTGAGCAAACTTCTTCAGTACATACTCCATCTCCTTAAATTAAGGCTTTCAATAGAAGCAATTTTAATCAACAATTCTCCACTACTAGAGCTTCTAACTCATCAACTCCTAGTTACCCTATATCTAGTGCTTCAAATCCCAATATCAAATCCTGTTTCAACTCGAATTGGGATAGATCAATAAGCACTTCAAACCAGTCTTTTAGTAATTCCGACAACTCTTCCTTTGTGTGTCATAATTGTCAAGGTAGAGGTCATATTGTTACTTGTTGTCCTAGTTGTACCATGACCATAGGGTACGACTCTAGTGAATCAACACATGAGGATCCTGAAGGAGAGGTCTTAGAACCATTAGAGGAGAGTGAAGATTAAGGATTATGAGACATTCACGAAGAGGAGTTTGATGAACAATTGAGAGTTATGCGCTGTATCTTATCCATTCCAATAGTTTCTGATTCTTGGAAAAGAACTAGTATTTTTCATACTTTAGTCCAGTTTAAGAATCAGTTGTGCAATGGAGGTAGTACATTGAATGTCATCTGTAAGGCTGCAATTGATAGGTTTAAATTCACTCTAGAGCTTCACCTTAATACAATCCAAGTAGCTTGAGTCAATAAAACAACCTTACCTGTCACTCATAGATGCCTTTTTCCCCTTAAGTTATGTTCTCATAATGAAAACATCTATTGTGATGTGTTACCTATGGATGTAGCTCATATCCTCTTAGGTAGACCGTAGCTTTATAACCATGATATTATAAACTATAGGAAAGAGAATACCTATGTGTTTAAACATTGTGGTAAACCGATTACTTTGAAACCAGCCAAACCTATTCATAATTGTAAGGTTTCAACTCGGGTTCAAAAAGATAAGCCAACTCCAAAGCCTAGAGCTAATACTTTAGAACCTAAAAAACATAACTTGAATATTCTGACTTTAACTCATTTTCTAAAAGAGAGCCAAGAAACCGGTGTTGTGTACACTTTGGTTTTAAAAGAGCAATTACCAAAGTCTAGTTTAGACTTTCCCTCTAAAATAGGTGAACTTTTAGAAAAGTTTAGTGATGTAGCCCCTGAGGACTTAACAAACGAGCTACCACCCATGAGAGACATTCAACATGCCATTGACTTAGTTCTAGGTTCACAACTTTCTAACCTTTCACATTATAGGATGAACCCTACTAAAAAAGCTAAGTTGAATATACAAATAGAGGGTCTATTAGAGAAAGGTTTCATTCGTCATAGTCTTAGCTATTGCGCAATCCCCATGTTACTCACCCCTAAGAAAGATGGATCTTGGAGAATGTGTGTAGATAGTAGAGCCATAAACAAAATCATCATTAAGTATAGACTATCCATACCTAGACTTGAGGATATGTTAGATAAGCTAACTGGTTCTAGTTGGTTCTCTAAGATAGATTTAAGAAGTGGTTATCACCATATTGGGATTAGACGAGGTGATGAGTGGAAAACTGCTTTTAAATCCCCTGATAGATTGTAGGAGTGGTTAGTTATGCCTTTTGGTTTGTCTAATGCCCCTAGTACTTTTATGAGAGTCATGACCCATATGTTACGAACCTTTATAGGAAAGTTCCTTGTAGTTTATTTTGATGACATTCTCATATATAGTAAGAGTGAGGAATAACATTTAGACCACCCTAAGAAAGTTTTATGTGCCATTAGGAATGAGAAGATATACATCAATCTTAAGAAATATTCTTTCATGCAATCTTAAGTCCTTTTCTTAGGATTTATAGCTTCTTTTGAAGTTATTAAAACTGATCCTAGTAAGGTAAAAGCTATTACATCTTGGCCTATACCTAGGACCTTGTCTAAAATTCATAGTTTCCATAGACTAGCTTCTTTCTATAGGAGATTCATTAGAGAGTTCAACACCATCATGACACCCTTCATTGATTGCATGCGAAAGGGTGAGTTTCAATGGACCTTTGTAGCCACTAGAGCATTTGAGCTTCTAAAGCAACGAATGACTCAAGCCCCCATCCTTAGGCTCCCAGATTTTTCAAAAGTCTTTGACATAGCTTATGATGCTTTAGGAGTAGGTATATGAGGAGTCTTAAGTCAAGAGGGTCACCCTATTGCCTTCTTTAGTGAGAAACTCAACGAGGCTAAACAAAGATATTCTACCTATGATCAAGAGTCTTGTGCTATTATTCGATCTCTACAACATTGGTAGTATTATCTTTTGTCTAATGAATTTGTCCTCTACTCTGACCATCAAGCATTAAAATATCTTCAATCCCAAAAGCGATTGAATGAGAGACATGTCAAGTGGTCTGAGTTCCTACAACATTGGTAGTATTATCTTTTGTCTAATGAATTTGTCCTCTACTCTAACCATCAAGCATTAAAATATCTTCAATCCCAAAAACTATTGAATGAGAGACATGTCAAGTGGTCTGAGTTTCATCAATGTTCACATTTGTACTTAAACATAGGCCTCGAAAGGATAATAAGGTAGCTGATGCCCTTAGTAAAGTCATGTACACCTTTCAAACCAAGCAAGTTGAGATGTAGGTTTTGATAGGATGAAATCTAAGTATACCTCTTGTCCTGATTTTGGCATCATTCATAAGGAACTCTTAGATAATAACCATAGAGATCACGTAGATTTGATCATTCGTGATGGTTATGTTTTTAAGGGTTCTCGTTTATGCATTTCTCGTACTTCTATTAGAGATTTTCTAGTTTAGAAAATAGATACTGGAGGATTAGCTTATCACTTAGGGAGAGATAAAACCATTACCTTAGTTAAGGATATGTTTTATTGGCCTTCATTGAAGAGGGATGTTGCTAAGGTTGTATCCCAATGTTGTACTTGTCAACTAGCTAAGGCTAGGAAAATTAATCAAGGGTTATACACTCCCCTCCCTATTCCTTACCTTCCTTGGAAAGACGTTAGTGTGGACTTCATTTTAGAATCTCCTAAAACCACTAGGAAACATGATTCTATTTTTGTTGTGGTTGATAGGTTCTCTAAAATGGCTCATTTTATCCCTTACTCTAAGACTAGTGATGCTTCACATACAGCTCAATTATTCTCCAAAGAAATTGTCCGTCTCCATGGACTACCTGTGTCAATAGTGTCTGATAGAAATGTTAAGTTTGTTAGTTACTTTTGGAAGACACATTGAAAACTATTTTGTACATCTCTTAAGTTCTATTCGACTTGTCATCCTCAAACCAATGGCCAAACTGAAGTGGTTAATCATAGCATAGGGACCTTGCTTCATTATGTGGTAGGAGAAAAGTTAGATAATTGGGATTTAGTATTGCCTATGGCTGAGTTTGCTTATAATAATATTGTTCATAGGTCTACTGGCAAGAGTCCATTCATGATTGTTTATGGTATTACGCCCTGCCGACCCATTAACCTTGTTCGCTTACCTTCTTACTACCCTTTTTCATACTTTGCAACTCATTTTACAACCCATATACGTGATTTGCATGCTAAGGTTAGACAAATGATTTCCTTGAGTAATAATAAATATAGGTATGCTGCTAATCTGCATCGTAAAGAAAGGGTTTTTAAGGAAGGTGATTATGTTACGGTTCGCCTTGATTCTTCTTACTTCCCTAAACAAGTCAACAAGAAATTGTATGTTCGCGCCCATGGCCAATTTAAAGTTTACTTATATGCTTGGTTCTAATGCTTATTTACTTGATTTGCCTTCTGATTGGAGTATTGGTCCAATTTTTTATGTGGCAAACTTGTTTCTTTACCGAGGATATTTTGAGCCTCCAGTTGTGTTTGATATTTCTGTAGATTCTCCTACTGTTGTTGTACCTTGTTTGCCTCCATTCAATCCTCCACCTACTAATAAGGTTGATCGCATTTTGGATGACCACTAAGTTACTTCTACTACTAATGGTTTTCATTGTTTCCTTGTTTGTTGGAAGGGTCGACCAGCAGATGATGATACTTGGCTTTCTAAGGATGAGATCCGTCACATTAAACCCCATGCTTTGGATTTTTACTTGCAATCACACTCATATGGAGACGAGTGTTTCTAAGTTGGGGGGAATTGATGTAGAATGGCTTATTTTATTGTCAAGATTATTATAGTCTTTTAGTCTTTATTTAATTAGGGTTTCATTTAATTTAAAAAATTATTAGTTTAGAGATTTTGACTCAAAGAGGAATTTTGACTTATTATAATTTGACTTAAATTCCAATATGTCTTCGTTAGTATGAATATAGGTTTTCATTATTATGTTGTTAAATATTATTCAAACATTAATTATTTTCATAAATTAAGTTATTATTCGAAGAGGAGTGTCAATTAGTTGTTTGATTGTTTGAGTGACTGATTGTTGAGTGAGTTTTTGTTAGTGTTTAAATTTTGGTTTGTTCTTGTTACGGGTTCCCCGTCAGTGCCAATAAGTAGTTCTCTGCAATGCAAAGTTTGAATTTCGGAAGTGTAGTATGCAATGAGTGAAGTAAACCGGCCATGTGGAGACCCTATAGTCCCTGAAAGAACAAAACCAAAAATAAAAAAGAAATCCCATGGGAGAAATAAGCTAAAAGTACAGTTTCATGATAGCATTAATGAAGCACATGCCTCTGAAAATTGAAATTATCTCTCTCATCATCAGTTGCAATAAGATCACAAAGTTAGTAAACCTTCTCCTCTTCACTGCCTCTCAATCAATGCCAACATCAGCATCTCATACTTGACCACTCGTAGATCCGAACTACTGGAATATCCATTTTTTATGGCTTGAAGGAAAACATATCGGAATGCTATTAACATCCTCTTTTCAATTAAATACTTTAGAATTGCACCATAAGTTTCCTCTTGCGTCGAAAGCCCTTGTAGTTCATAAGAACTAAAAGTTAAAAAACCGTGCAAAATTTTTTCAATGCTACATCTTTGTTATCATTGTCCCTTGCATTCTCTAAGAAAATTCCTATTAGCAAATTGCATTCTTTAAGACCAAGGTAGCTAATTGAGTGTCCAATTCATCAGCAATTTTTGTAAGTAACTTGGAAGGGAAAATTATATTTTGTACCATTTTACGTTTCCTTTCACACAACGTATCTTTTCGTAACTTTGGTCGATCATGGTGAGACCTGATATCAAACCACAGGATCTCCAATTCATCTTTTAGAGGGTTCTTCTCAAATAGTCACTCTTGCATAGTCAGATTTCCTAAATAATAGAACATAAAATCATATTCCAAGAAAACCACACTATTTAAAACACATAATTTAACAATAAAAAGATTTAAAAAATTCTAATACAAAATTAGCTTGTGGCAGTAGTCAATCTGAATTGTCACGGAAATTTTAAATATAAAACTCGTAGAATAGAAACTTCATGAAAAATTTTCTTATCTATAATAGCGTTTAACCACAACTAATATGTTCAATATTCATTGACAAATTGGGAAATTACTTAGTACTCGATTATTTTAAATAACATCTCATTTCTTGTGATCCATTTTTTCAATAATTAAATAAAAGATCAAAATTTTGCATCATTTTGGTTCATATATTAAATATATGTTAAAATTTACACAACATAACTTGGATGGAAATTATCTCCTACCATGAATCATTTGCATTAAACACGTTAAAAAATAATAATAATAATAATTAAAAAAGAAAACAAAAAATACTTTATTTTTTGGAAAGATTTTTTAGTGAAAAAACCAAGCCTTTTGCTGAGTTTTCAACTAGCCCGGGAAACAAAACAACATAAATGCATAAGTCCAAAATTTTCACATGGCACACTAGATGACATTAAAACATTAAAAATTTTAAAAATTGCTAAAGCATTAATCCATATTCGTTTGGTTCAATAGAATGTTAGGATAAGTTTAGACCTATTCTTTAGGAACTGGGGTTATAATTAAAGTTGAATTGGTTACTAAAAATTAGAGATTAGTTCCTATATAATCTCTCAAGTAAGTGGTGGTCAGTAATAGTCCTACATTCATGGTTAAGTGATTTGATATAATGCCTATATAAGGGCTATTTCATATTGTGTAATCTGTAGATTATTACTCTAGTGGAATACTTCTATCATAGTGTACTTCTATAGTGAAGTACATATTGTTGCTTATAAAATAAAAAATACAGTTATTCTCCTTTGTTGAGTATGTCATAGTAAAATTCTGCTAAGCTACTCGTAATAGTTGATATCAGAATTCTACAGATTAGTATCAGAGTATATAACAGTGGCATCTGAATTTCCAATATAGAAACCAACATAATAATTAATTAATTAATTAATAACCTCCTTGACAAAACAAAATGTTATCGGAGACTAACAAATACCAGAACCAGAACTTGAGTCTTCTTTCAACTCCAAGGCTGGGAAAGAAGAGATTTTGGGTTTTGGAGAGTCAAGTCAGAAGTACTCAATAAGGGAATTTTTGGGTTTAGATTTTGTAAGGGTTTTGATGGAGCGCAAGATGGAGGATATAAATTCTGCATTCAAGGCTGACAATGGCATGGTACTTTATTCAACTCTTTTTACAAGAAAATAAAATGTGGTTTATAGCAAAGAGGAAGGGATGCAATTTTTTCATAATATATTTATTTACCTTGCATGATGGCATTTTTATAGGAGTACTTCTAATTTTTCTTGTGACACAAGAATCCTAACAAGTTAACATCATATCCTTTTTTAGAGATAATTTTTCTGACCATGATGATTTTGTTCCCTTCTTGCATTTCAAGTATCCTATCTAAGGAGGCTTTCGGATATGATAATGTTATGATGATTTTTTGAGATTTTGCTTCGGAAAAGAACCAAGTATATATAAGAGAATAAGATAAACTTCACATTAAGAGAGCCATGTAGAGTTTCATATTAAGAAGAGAAGAAAAAGATTTGGTTTAGGTCAATGGGAGAAATGGTGTTGCAAAACAATAGATTTTTCTTCTATATGTAAGCGCTATTAGAGAATGAAATATTTAATGTTAAACTCACTTCTAAAAGCTTAAACTTTTAGAAAAGTGACAAACTTAACATGGTATCAAAACCGTCATGACCCAATAGTCACGGATTGGAATCCCCTCCGTGTCATTTAAAAATTAGTTAAAAAGTATTATTGTTTGGTCCATTTGTAAGACCCATTGAGATATGTGAACTATTTCTTTTTGTCAAATAGTAATAATAATAATAATAAACTATGAGCCTTTTAATTTTGAATCCAAATTAAATTCTTTATTAACATTGTATTAATAAATGAAATGTTATAATACAATGAAAGACAAGAGAATGAATAGATCAAATATTCTCTTAGATTTTGAGAATATTGGGATAATGAAGAGATATTTCAATATTCTTTAATTATGAGAATACATAACAATACTAATTAAAATTAAGATGGGGTTGTATGAAGCCCAAAAAAAAAAAAAAAACTCTCTAAACACCCCTCATCCAGATTTAAAAATTAAAAATGTACTCTATACACTCATTTTGTTACCCTTTATACTGTTGGGAATATTTGTAATAAATTTAAATAATATAAATAAACAATAAGATATTAAAGAAATAATAAAATATGAATTAGATTAATATATTAAATAAATAGAACAGATAAAGAGATAGAGTAAGAAATATCTGGCCTGAGCACTTGGGAGGCATGTCGAAGACATTGTCCTAAAGCCAAAGAGTCCTCCCCTCGTGCGGGTCATATCAGTACTCAAGGGCTCCAAGATACAACCCAGTGCTCATAGCCTATCTTCTCGATGAGCACGATCACCGGAAGAAAATAACCTGTCTTCATGTGTTGCGATTGCTCAAAATCATCAAATACTCAAAATATATCATATCGATATTAGAACCTTTGAGACTCCTTTATATAGTAATCTCGTAGCTTAGGTAACTTACAAATTAATTCTTGTAACTCCTAAGCCATAAGTTCTTAATAAAAGTATGAACGTTACAAATAATAAGTGTCGTAACGTCCATGTTTTTATTATACTTGTAACGTATAAAATTAATCTCAAAATAAATATTGTAACTTATAATGTAAATGTTTGTTTTAAACCTTTTATCTCCAACAATCCCCCACAAAAGGTTTAAAACTTTAAAGCTTTATAAAATAAAATATGAAAAACTACTCATAAAATAAAAATTATATATAAAGAGCAACCTTCTATTATGCAATGGGTATAGGTACCTTTCGGGTTTGAACCTACACTTAGTGTTGATAGTATCCATTTGAGAAACCTGAGTGAACAAGGTCTTGAACTCGATTTTTTGACCAAACTTCAAACTATCACACATATAATATCGATGAAGACATGATTTTGACGGGTTAGCGCTATTAATGGCCATGCGCTCCATCTTGATTCTCATGAGAGCTTTAGAGAACAGCCCAATTCTCACAGTCGCGGCCCTCACGACGCTCTCACTTAGGTGAGTCCTCAAAAGGTATATGTGACCTATACCTCGCAAGAATATCTAACCTTTGGACTCATTCAGGATAAATATCATTCCTAACATCACATATAACAAGCACTTTACTATAAGGATGAACAGGATCATATCTCCTCTAAGATATGTCATTATAGTTGTACTTAACGAGTCACGCAATACGGATTATTCCTACCCATTGAACCTCCTTCATGGGATCTCCAATCACAAAGGTTGGGTTACTTCCCTAGGTGACTCCTTTTAGGCTTAAGCACATCCCCCTCGACAATTTGAATAATTAATTAGCATACTTAAAATCTTTATAATTACACAATCTCTCATTGATTTTATCTTCAAGAACTTATTCCCATTATTTTGATGATTGCTTCCACTAGCTCTCTTCAATAATATTTCACAAAAAGAATGTTAAAGAGCAAGAATATCAAAGACACAATAAAGAAAATTGAATGAGCACTTAATCACCTCATAAATAATAATATTTTCAAACTCATACCCAAAATTACTAATCATTTAATAACTTATGATATCATTTTTTTCTCTAAATATCATAAAACATTAACAACCATCAACTAAAGAAAACCCCCACATTAAGTAACATTTTAAATACAGTAGCAATAACTCCATAAAATATCAATGTACTAATTTATTAAATTTTAAAACTCATCAAAATAATAACTACATTCAAAATATTGTCATCTTAATTGTACAAAATTAAGAACTAAAATATGAAACCGCTTAAAAACTAGAACCCCCACATTAAAAAAATATCTTTTCAATCTTCACATTAAGAAGATATTTATTGCTAAAATTACAAATATAATATATAACTCATATATATATTTAATAATAATCATGAGCATTTATACTATTATTTCATTCAATATAACCACATAAATTATCATAATAATTTATCAGTCTTCTTAACATACTCTATTAATCAATTATTTATATGTTATCATCTAATATGCATGATAATCGCAAGAAACTATGAATTAATTGCACACCATCATGCATATGAGTTTTTAAATAAATATATATTGAAAACACATGCTTTATTATGTAATAAAAATTTGATTCATATAAGTAACTCATAAATTGAATTCTAAATCAATTTGAGTAATGCTACTCATACAAACTACTTATACAAACTCACACATACAAACTGACGTGACATTACTATATAATCGCCACATCACCGATGTTAATTAATGTCATTTATTATTAATATATATTTTTCAAATCATTGTATTTATTTATCAAATCATATCATGCCACGTCAGTTTGTATAGATGAGTTTGTATAAGTAGTTTGTAAGAGTAGCATTACTCAATCAATTTATAATAATATGCAACCAAGATTAAAGATTGTCTTACTCCATAATAATAACACACTTAATTAGTAATAGATAAACTTAATTAAATCATAAATAATCAATCTATAATAAATATCAGTAATAAGAATTTTTATAACTGAAATATTTATTAGACTATAATAAAAACTCATAAAAAGTTTTGATAATAAAACCACTAGATGTAACTCATTTATATTCTTTGTAACTCAAAGCTCATGTACTAATAATCTAACACCACAACATATGTATAACCACAAATAAACAAAGATTTAATATATCACAAAAATATTTTTCTATTGTAAATAAATAGTCATTCTAACTAGATAACAGTAGAAATAACATAAATAATTTTGTGTTATCTCAAACAAAAAAATATTAACACCATATTGTCTTGAGGTTGATAAACGATCCAATCTCGATACTAAGTTGAGCCAATAACTCTGAATACACGTTTTTGTTGTCAACACAATTTGAAAGCATTAGGCTCTCTCCAAGATTAAAATAAAATATTTCAAGCTTATAACTCTACTCACAAATTTATGCTTATGCAAGTATAAAACTCTAAGATTATATATTTCCAACATTTTAATCCATGCATGTTTCAATATTTTCTATAAAAAAAAAATTAGAAGCATCTAAACATGCAAGTAAATATTCAAGCAACCATATTTTAAGGCTAAATAAATTTTAGAACAATTAAAAAAAAAAACATGGTGAATCTCTCATATCCTTACAAGCAAACATGTTAACATAACATAATCATGTGATAAATAAAATAAAACAAGCAATAAACATGCTCCAGAAATTAATCATGTTATACAACACCTAGCGATGAATTAAGGCAAACAATAAAATATATAAGACACTCTTTGGCTTTAGATTGTTGGAAATATTTGTAATAAATTTAAATAATATAAATAAACAATAAGATATTAAAGAAATAATAAAATATGAATTAGATTAATATATTAAATAAATAGAACAAATAAAGAGATAGAGTAAGAAATATCTGGCCTGAGCACTTGGGAGGCATGTCGAAGGCATTGTCCTAAGGCCAAAGAGTCCTCCCCTCGTGCGAGTCATATCGGTACTCAAGGGTTCTAAGATACAACCCAGTGCTCACAGCCTATCTTCTCGATGAGCACGATCACTGGAAGAAAATAACCTGTCTTCATGTGTTGCGATTGCTCAAAATCATCAAATACTCAAAATATATCATATCAATATTAGAACCTTTGAGACTCCTTTATATAGTAATCTCGTAGCTTAGGTAACTTACAAATTAATTCTTGTAACTCCTAAGTCATAAGTTCTTAATAAAAGTATGAACGTTACAAATAATAAGTGTCGTAACGTTCATGTTTTTATTATACTTGTAACGTATGAAATTAATCTCAAAATAAATATTGTAACTTATAATGTAAATGTTTGTTTTAAATCTTTTATCTCCAACATATACCTTTAAACAATTAGATAATTACAAAAATTATTTTTATGAAATAATACTAGAAATTTTGCAAAATATGATTAATTAATGAACTTATTTTCTTCCCTTTGCCAAAATCAATTTAGTAGAATTCTTCTACTAATACTAAAGTTGAATATTTATTCTTGCATTAAGATATAAACTTGTATAAAATATTTTTTTCTCTTCAAAATCTCAACCATTTCTGTCTCCAAAGCCCACAACAAAAACTATATCAATAAGTAATTAGAGAAGCTTTTCAATAAAGATGTCCTTAATTTGGTGTTTGTTTGGCTATCGAGAAAGTAAAAGAAAGAGTCAAAAGGTAGACATATTGATATATTGGATATGTGTATTAAAATTAGCATACAAGTATACTCTCAAGTTGATTAGTACTTGAGAAAGGTGACATAAAGATATATATTTACAAATCAATAGATTTAATAATTGACACCATAAATAAAATAAGATTAGAGATTTAGTAGGAATTAGGCTTGGCAATGGGGCGGGATGAGTTCGGGGTGGCAAGTGCCCATCCCTGCCCCGTCAAATATTTTCTTGCCCTACCGCGCCCCATTGCCCCAGAACGGGACAGGGCGGGTCGAGACATAATTGAAAGATAAGACCTAGACCTGCCTCGCCCCGACCCGCTTAATTTAAATTTTATTAAATTATTTAATCTAAAATATAAACATATTGATTATCATTATTTAAAAACTATAAAAAGCAATTATATTCAATATACTTCATTCAAAAAAAAAAATACATACCTCTATAGATTTTAAAAATAACAATAAATATAATTTACACTTGACCTAAAATAAAATAAATACACACATGGTACATATTCTAAAATACTTCACAATCAAATCTAATTATCCAACAATTATCAAAACTCAAAAGAAATAAAGTTAATTTCTATTAGATAAAAAAAAATCATTACTCACAAAGTTTATATAAGTTTTCATTTATATTGGCATTGTACAAGTTAATGATGATTGTCCTTAACCTCAAATAGAAATAAAATTATTTTATATTAGATAAAAAAATTTATTACTCATAAAATTTAGATAAGTTTTCATTTATATTGACATTATGTAAGCTAAATGGTGATAGTACAAATTAATTATATCATCTAAAAAAATAATAACCACTAATTACTATTTGACTTTATTAGTAATAATGTTACATACTCTATTAGTAATAATGTTCAAAGTATATTATTACCTTCAAACTAGTTAATTGATAATTTTTCAAATAATTTATAATATAATTAAATAATTTTATAATAGCGTGTTGATTTAATTGCAATCTAATAACAAAAATATGATTGACATATACCAATTAATTATCATTACATGTATATATAACATTAATTATTCAATTAATTAACTTAAATTACGATAAACCATTTGTTTAAGGTTATAAGATTATTCTTATCATATTTCTATTTATTTATGTAGAAAATAATATATTAATTATATTAGAGGTATACATTTTGAAAACAATCTTGTTAATATTGTAATTAGTACTAGTAATCTATATCAAGATGGCATATATCATAAAAATTTTATTTCTATAAAATATATATATTTTGTTTTGTCATTATAACATGACTAAATTAATGTTAATACACTAAAAGATTCATAATTATTAATTAAAATGTAACTTTTGTTAAAGTTTTTGTATTGTTTGTAAAAGTATAAAGTATTTACATATATAATAAGTTTAACAAATATAACCCTAAAACTCTAGCAGTCCCAAAATTTTAAAAATTTACAAAGATACCCCTATATCTTGAGAGGCGACGTGGAGCAACAGGTCTAAGGGATTGAACTCGGACCTGGCCCCGTCACAAACAAGGCAGCACACTCAAGGATCCAGACCCACCCCTAAATTCAAAAAAGACAGGTCATGGCTGGGCCCCAGACCCAACGGGTTTTTTTAACATCCCTAGTAGGAATGGTAATTGATGTTGTTGATAGAAAAAAAAAAAAAAAAAAAAGTTAGTGGGAGAGATTTAAGGGAAGTATGTAAAAAGTGAATGTATTTTAATAAATTTATCAATTTCTTATCCTTAATAGTAATTTAAGTTATGGGGTTTTTACTAAATTTTGTTTTTATATTAAAATTTGGCTATTTAGAATGATTTTTGGGTTCCATGTAGCCTAACCTTTAAAATTAATTCTAGTTATTTCTAACAAAATCTAGATACTAAAAAGAAACTAAACTCTCCATTTATCCCTAACTTTGATTCTAAGAAATAACAAAATAACTCATAGTTAGAAAAATCATTTATATAAAACAATCTAATTAGCTAATTCACGTAGAGACTACATAGAAAAAGGGATAGATTTATAAAATAATTTAAAATAAATTCAATAAATAAAATTAATCCTTAAGTGATAATGATAAATTTATCTTCTTATTTATTAGATCTAGAGCTATCATAGTTTCATGTATTGACGTGTTGTAAAGGGCATTTTACTAATTTTCTATCTAAAACACAAAAATTATATCTGAAACCTGTTAGTGATTGACCAACATTGAATAATAATTAGTTCCTTAGTAGTAATTTGTATTCACAGATTCTATCAAAGATGCAAGTCCGTTGGTCTCTAATTTTTGAATAACAAATAAGTGCATCCCACTTAATGCTAGCTCTTGATTATACACTTGTTGTTCACAACTTACAAGATCTAATGATAGATAGAAAATCATTAAAATTGTGGAATCCCAAATATATATAAATATATATATATATATATTATAAATTTTAGAAAATATGACTAAGGGTATTTGAGTAATTTTATAAGAATTGGGTTGGATTATAGTTGTGGGCTTGTGTTAGAAATTAGTAGGGGAGAATTGAGCTTGAATTTGAAATTAGTGGACCTAAGCCCATAAACCAAGGCCTTGTATATAAATAAGGGGGGGATTTTTCTGGAAAAGAGGGGAGATATTTTTCTTTCATTTTGGGGATAGAAGAGAGGGGAGTGGACGGTAAAAGAAAGAGAAGAAGAAGAAGAAGAAGAAAAAGAAGAAGAGAAGGAAGAAAGAGAGGAAAATTTCAAAGAAGTTTAGCTTGGAAAACAGGTAGGAGATTCTAACACTCTACTTACTTCATGTTATGTGTTTTGTTGTTAAATTGATATTGTTGTTATGTATGTGTCATGTTTTGACTTGATTTCTTGGTTGCTTGGATGATGAAATATAAGTGAAGTTACTTATTGCAAGTTGTTGTTGTGATTGCATGAAGAATTATGTGTGAATTGAAGTGTTGATGAAGTGGAGTAGAGATGATTTTGTGAGAAGTGCAGTTCATGTGACTGTCTTGTGTTGATTGAGTTGATGCGTTTTTCTGGATTGAGAATTGTATGATTTCTCAATTGTTTTAGAAAATAGACGTATTAAGCTTTAATTAGCCGTTGATTTCGTTGAATTTGGAGTTAAAACGGATTTTTGGTGAATTTTTGAAGTTGGGAGTTGAATTCTGGAAATGGGACGTTTTGAACCAATTCTGGAATTCGATTCTGGTGTTTCGCTCGACAGTGAACAGTGTTCGAGTGAACAGTGTCGAGGAACAGTGTCGAGTGAACAGTATTCGAGTGAACATTATCGAGTGTTTTAGTGAATAGTATTCGAGTGAACAGTGTTCGAGTAAACAGTGTCGAGTGTTCGAGTGAACAGTATTTGAGTGAACAGTATTCTCGAATGAACAGTATTCTCGAATGAACAGTATTCTCGAGTGAACAGTATTCTCGAATGAACAGTGTTTCGAGTGAACAGTATTTCGAGTGAACAATGTCAAGTGAACAGTGTCGAGTGTCGAGCAAAATTTCAGAACCACCCCAAATTGACTGTATACTTCCCAAAAAGTCCTGGATTTTGCATAAAAATTATATTTTCTTAAGATTTATCATAGTAATGACATTGAAAGGCTGTTAATGTATGCATTGGACCTTGGATGGGCCGTTTTGTATGCGGATCCAAGGAGAATGCAGATAAAATGATATGAAATGTTGGACCTTGAGTGGACCGTTCTGTACACGGACCCAAGGGGAATACGAATATAATGATATGAAGTGTTGGACCTTGGGTGGACCGTTCTGTACACGGACCCAAGGGGAACACGAATATAATGATATGAAGTGTTGGACCTTGGGTGGACCGTTCTGTACACGGACCCAAGGGAAACACGAATATAATGATATGAAGTGTTGGACCTTGGGTGGACTGTTCTGTACACGAACCCAAGGGGAACGCGAATATAATGATATGAAGTGTTGGACCTTGGGTGGACCGTTCTGTACACGGACCCAAGGGCAACGCGAATATAATGATATGAAGTGTTGGACCTTGGGTGGACCGTTCTGTATACGGACCCAAGGGGAACGCGAATATAATGATATGAGGTGTTGGACCTTGGGTGGACCGTTCTGTATACGGACCTAAGGGGAACACGAGTATAATGATATGAGGTGTTGGACCTTGGGCGGACCGTTTTGTACACGGACCTAAGGGGAACACGAGTATAATGATATGAGGTGTTGGACCTTGCGTGGACCGTTCTATATACGGACCCAAGGGGAACGTGAATATTTTGATATATTATTATTAGATGTCTAATCCTGTGATTGAATATTTGTGGAATGTGAATAATTTCGTATAATGTTAGAACTTTCCTACTGGGCTTTATGCTCACCCCCTCCCTCCACAGGTACATAGAAGGATGCTCATCCTAGAGATATTCTAGAGCTTTCTTAGGGAGTTTAGAGTCTGCATGCTTATAATGATTTTGTATCGGATTGTCTTGATTCTTCTATATATAATGGGAGATTTCGTTAGGTGACTATTAATTGATGTATTGATTTTAGTCCCCAGTGTATGTAAAATTAATTTTTGAACAAATAGTCATAAGTTGTAATGACTTCTTGTGATATATAAAAAAAATAAAAATAAAAATTTTATGAGATATGGATGAAGTAATTTTTATAAATTATTATTCAATCACCTCTAACATCTCTAAATAAGAGATGTTAGGGCGTGACAAAAATAAAGCCATAAAAGTGCAGATAAGTTCTTGATACACATCAAGATCAAAAGTTCTTGATACTTCTTATCATTTGTACATTTTAATTTAACACAAGAACAAAATTTCAATGGCTCCTCTCCATTTTAATTCAATGGTGTATATTACATACTTTACACTTTTAAATTAAAATAAAAGAATGGCTGAGAATTTTTTTTTTTTTTAATTTCAAGTTAAAGGTTTCAGATGACAGATAAAGGGGAAGTCTACAGTATATAATCAAAAAACTGGAATTTGTGCGGCACAAGCGTTGCAATGGCCAAGAGAGCCTACTAGGATGTTTGGTGCAGAGTTTTCAAACCTTCAAGCTGTGCTTGTAAGGCAAATATAGAGTCTTCAAAGAAATGTCGGTTTATTACTATACACACACACACACACACACACACACACACACATGCATACACACACAAAATCAGAATTAAGAAAAAAAAAAAAAAAGAACACAATATTGCCTAATTTGGAAGTTAAACAAATTTTTTTGGCTTTTAACTTTTGGTTTTATCAACATTCGGATCTCCTGTGGTGATGATGTCCACGGAGACATTTGAGTAAGAATGACAATGTGCCGCACAATTAGATAACATGGCTCAGCAATTGTAATACATGTTTAAAACTGAGCAAAATCAGTAAGTTATTTGTATCATGGATCCCCACTCCAGTTTCCATTCTTTATGTTGTCTTCTGTCTACCATGTTATTTCACGGTTGTCTTTAAGAGATTGAAATTTTTAGTGACATGTTGTGTCTAGTCTATACTTATGTCGTGACTAAATTTTACTTTATTTTATTTTATTTATATTCTAATTATAGATAAGATCCATATTTTAAGGTGTTGTAGGTTTTTTAATTATTTTTTAAATTATTAATAATGAGATAGGTTTTGTGGTGGAGTTATTATATTAATAGATTAATAAATTAATTATGTTAAAGATGATTGCGGGCGGTCCATGAAGTTATTTATTTGTATACAAATATTATAAGGCCTAAAGTAATGTTTCATATTTTTCAAAAAAAAAAAAAAAAGGTGGGCCGGGCTGCGCACATTATCCTCCGCCCATGCCTCTAGATCTTATTAGTTAATTAAATTTTTTTTTTTTTTAAGGTAGTCATATATATGCTCCATCATGCTGGTGAATGGATTTTTAATTTCATAAAAGAGATTGGCCGAATTGTTGTTTCCATTTCGTATAATGTGAATCCAATCCAACTGAGGTGTGTAAATTATTAATACACAGGAAGCCAGCTTTCTTGAAGGCCTTTGATGACTTAACAAAGTTTTGGAGCTGAGAGACTGCAGAGATGGGGAGGAGAGTTGATAATTTTTCATTTTACAAGATACATTGGTTAATGTGTTTCAGTATAGCAGTAGATGTGACAATGAAATTGATTGTGATTCTCTAACTAATCAATTGGAACATCAAACAATTATTAATTGAAGAGAATAAATTCATAGTTACAAAATTAAACAAGAGCAATTATGCAAATGCACACAAGTTTACTGATTTTACAGAATAACAGTTCATGTTATAAATTTTCCCTACCAATCCATGCTTAACAACAAAGTCAAACCACTCATTCCACTACCAAAGATTTCAACGAAAACTCTTCAATGGTACAAAAACTTCCATTAATTTCGGCTAATATGGACCACATGATCCCTATAGCTTGCCCACTTAGTCAGCATTCAACACCGATCCTGCACGACATAATTTCTTTCTCATTGCCTCGAAGATGCCTTGGCGAATGTCACCACTTGCACAGTTGCGCTCCATTGTACTTAAGACAACCATTGACTTGAACAATAATAAAGAGGAACTCACTCACATTTGGCACTGGGTAACACTTCAAAAACGAGTTATGAGCTTCAAATAAATCAGTATTTGAGACTTTTTTAAAGTAGAAATAATGCAAAAAACCAAAGGGCTCTAGAAAGCAAATTCTGGTACGTAATTGAAAGTTGGGCCCATTAAGGGGTATAACGGCAATTTAATGGAGTTATCTTATGTCACTTTCCGCTTATTGTAAGGTCTCAAAGTCAATGCAAAGTCATTTCAAAGGACTTGAATGGCACGGATTCCAAGAAAAATGGGATCTCCAGATCCAGGAAATTTAGTGCATTCACATTACGCATGATTGTGCACCTTAAATTTTAATTTCTTTTTTCTTCTAGACTATTTTATTAGAGCCCCTTGCGCCGCCAGGAAAATAAGAATATAAACTAAAATGGAAAAAAATAATAAAAATGATGCAAATTAAATTTAAAATGAATATTAAGATAGTATATAAATAATTCAACACATAAAATTAATCCATATAATCAAATTTATTTATTATATTGCAACATAATATTATTGAACAGGTGAGTATTATTGAAATAATTATTATAATTTGTATTTAAGGATATATAAATATATAAAATTTGTGGATAAAGAATTACCTTTGAAAAAAAAAATCGCTTTCATCTTTAATTGACCATGCTCTATAAGAGATTGCCTTCATACGTACATATCAAATCGACGCAAAGCCAAACTTGGAAAAGCGAAAACGCTAGCTAAGCAAAGTTGGTGATCGTTTTCAATAATGTATTTCAAGAGCAATGCCGAAGCCTCTTCTTCTTCTTCTTCTTCTTCTTCGCCACGTCCAGGGTGGAAATATGATGTTTTTGTTAGCTTCAGAGGAGAAGACACCCGCAAGAACTTCACTGATCATCTCTGCAGAGCTTTGGACCAAAAAGGGATCATTTTCTTCAGAGATGATGAAAAACTTGAGAGAGGCAAACCCATTTCACCAGAGCTCCTTAAAGCAATTGAAGAATCAAGATTTTCCATCATTGTTTTCTCAAGAAACTACGCTACGTCCTCCTGGTGCTTGGACGAGCTTCTGAAGATTGTGGAATGCATGAAAGAGATTGGACAAACCGTTGTGCCCATTTTCTATGATCTGAATCCAAGTGAGGTGAGGAAACAGACAGGGAGCTTTGGGGAGGCCTTTGATAAACATGAAAAAGCTTTCGGAGCTGAGAAATTGCAGAAATGGAGGGCAGCTTTGACTGAAGTGGCTAATCTATCTGGGTGGGATTTGCAGGATAGGTATGTTTTCTATCTTTCTATCATTCTTGCTCTTACATTACTGCAAAAGTTTACGCTATAACAGATGGTAGAAATATTGAAGACTTAATATCGTTGGACAAAGCTTTACTAATATTTCTTTTTTCTTTTTTTTTTTTTTTTAAGAAAAAGTATTGTATCCTTATCCAAGCTAGAACGATCTGAAACTTTTTCTATTTAATACATTCTAATTATATATATATATATATATATATATATATATATATATTTTAAATTATCTCCACAAAGTCAAGTATTAATCTAAATAAGTATGTAGCTTTATTTCAATGTATATGTTCATTAATAATTTGTGCAAATTATTAATATCTAATGCAATATATACTATCATGATATAAACCTTGTAATGAATTGAGAATTTATATTATTATAGAATGAAAGACAACCTATCTTTGCAGGCATGAGGCAACATTTATCCAAGAGGTTGTTGAAGCAATCTGGACTAAATTGAGCAACTCATTCTCAAGTGTTGCAAAGGGATTGGTTGGAATGGATTCTCGTTTGAAGGAAATGAATGCGTGTTTGGGTATTGGCTTGAACGATGTTCGCATTATAGGGATATGTGGGATGGGAGGAATTGGTAAATCAACCATGGCTAAGGTTATCGACGACATGTTCTCCTATCAATTTGAAGGTAGTAGCTTCATTAGAAATATAAGAGATGGTTTTGAAAAATTTGGTTTAATTGCTTTACAAGAGCAACTTCTTTGTCAAACCCTTAGGGAAAAAAATATGAATATATTGGATGTTCATAGAGGAATTTATAACAGGCTGCGAAATAGAAGGGTTTTAGTCATTCTTGATGATGTAGACAAATTAGAACAATTAGAAATGTTGGCCGGTGATCGTGAATGGTTTGGTCCAGGAAGTAGAATTATTGTGACCACTAGGGATGAACATTTACTAATTGCTCATCGTGTAGATATAATTTACAAAGCCACGTGTTTGGATACAGCAGAAGCTCTGCAACTTTTTAGCTTGAAAGCCTTTAAGCAAAACCATCCTGCAAAAGACTATGTGGATTTGTCCAAAAACATTGTAAGTTATACTAATGGTCTTCCATTAGCTCTAGTAGTTTTGGGTTCTTATCTATGTGGTAGAAGTGTAAATGAGTGGAGAAGTGCAGTCAAAAGGCTTCAAGAATCTCCTAAAAGGGAAATTTTGGGTGTTCTCAAAATAAGTTATGATGGTCTAGAGGAAATAGAGAAAAACATTTTCCTAGATATTTCTTGTTTCTTTCATTCAAAGAATGCAAATCGAGTAACCGAAATATTGGAGGCTTTTGATTTTTATCCAGAAATAGGAGTCAGAGTTTTGATTGATAAGTCTCTCGTATCAATTCAAGACTCTTGGAACAATTTATATGTCCACAGCTTGCTAAGAGAAATGGCTATGGCAATTGTTCACCAAGAATCTCCAAAAGAACCTGGCAAGCGTAGTAGGTTATGGCTCTACGATGATATTCGTCATGTACTTACGAAGAAAACGGTAAGTCTTGGGTTATATATATATAGAATACTTTAACTTAAATTTATGATTATTCATCTTATCTGATTAATGGTTGAGATAGTTGATAAGTTGACATCTTTAAATGCAAACTTTTTCCTTTTAAATCTCATTAAGTAGGAGTTTTTGTCTCATCACCCATCTAATAAATCTCATTACATGGGTAAATAATTAGTAACAATTATGTGCTCAGCTTTTTACCTATCCTAACTAAGACTTCTTCAGTAAAAGAATCCACATTTTGTTTTCCTTCTTATATCCTTCGTGCTTGAATTATATAGGGAACAGAAGCAGTTGAAGTTATATACCGAAACTCATCAGAATCGAAAGAGATTTCTGTGGATGCTGATGCATTCTTAGGAATGAATAATTTGAGACTGCTTAAAATCCATGATGTGAATCTTCCTAGAGGGCTTGATTTTCTTCCTGATGAATTGCGGATTTTCAAGTGGCATGGATACCCACTAAAGTCATTGCCATCAGGTTTCAAAGCAGAGAAACTTGTTAAACTCGATATGTCCCATAGCAGTATTGAACTACCATGGAAGGAAACATTGGTATGGTTATTAATTTAATTGATATTCCAAAGATCATATTTCTCTGAATATTTTTCTAAGTTTAAGGATGATGTTAACTTGAATTTTGTCCTGTGTCTATTCCCTTGTTTGTTTCTTACAGCATTTTGATAAGTTGAAGATCATCAAACTCAGCCACTCCAAAAAGCTGTCCAGAACCCCAGATTTCAGGGGAGTTCCAAGCCTTGAGAGGCTTGTTCTTGAAGGTTGTACAAGCTTATATGAGGTTCATCCTTCCATTGGTGACCTCGAAAAGCTTATCATATTAAATCTTAAAGACTGCAGAAACCTACGAAGTCTTCCGAGAAAAATCTCGGGTTGGAGATCCCTTAAGGTTCTCTTGCTCCTTGGCTGCTCCAAAATTGACAAATTGCCAGAAAACTTGGGGGATTTTGTATGCTTGGAGGAGCTTGATGCTGGTAAAACTGCTCTAACAGAGGCACCTTCATCAATTGTAGCGTTGAAGAACCTTAAAAAGCTATCATTTCAAGGATGCAAGGGACAGATGCACAAACGATGGGATTGGTTCCGGTTCTTGTTGCCAGGTTCAGGCCCAAGTTCCGTAAGCTTTTCATTACCTTCCCAGCTTGTAGGTTTAATGTCTTTGGCAGAACTTGATTTAAGTTACTGTAATCTCTCCGAAGAAACAACCCCGAGTGATATTGGTAACTTATCTACATTGACAAAATTGAATCTCAGCGGGAATGATTTTGTCAGCTTACCTGCAAGCATTAACCAACTATCTAAGCTGACAACTCTGCAATTGGCAGATTGCCAGAAGCTTCAAAGTTTGACAGAGGTTCCTTCAAGTATAGAAAAACTGATCACATACAACTGCTCATCATTGAATGCAGTGAATGGTCCGTTGGGATTACGCAAGTCAAAACATCGGGAATTTTCCCTTCAAAATTGTTTCAGTTTGTTAGAAGATCAAGGCAACAATGATGTCGCGCTTTCATTGCTAAAACATCATCTTTTCTTGTTAGCCAAAATCCGGTTGCAAAGCATCTATTTGATGTTCCTCAACTCCATTAATGTGAACCAACTGATCATCAACAATCCACAAATGGCAATGCTCGCCACTTTTCTCCGCTCAATCACGGAAACCTTTTTTCAGGTATCTATTGCTTTTAGTAGTTTTTAGGTCCAATGGTTACTTGATAGAGTTAAATATCGGTGTTAAAATTCCTCAAATGTCACATATGTTTGATTTTTGCTCAGATATAAATGTCAGATATTCTTAATATAAAAACTTATGTTTTTGGGTCAAATGATTACTTAACAGCTTTATAATTTTAATGTTACAGGATGTTTCTGAACCGCCTTCAGTCCTGCCGAGACTAGTGCTGTTTCTACCTGGAAGAGGAATTCCAGACTGGTTCCCATATCAGAGTTCTTTCACAACATTACGCATTCAGTTGCCACCAAATTGGTACAATGATCATACTTTCTTAGGATTAGCTGTTTGTGCTAGTTTAGAAATCCAAGAGGACAATAATCAGGAGCAAAGAAACCAATGGCTTCCAGAAGTCTTAAAAAAAGTCCGAACTACTTCAGATTGTGATTACAAGTGTAAGTTCTACTTGTTCTCTGGTGATAGAAATTGCTTAATCCTTGGCAAAGAATGCCCCTTGAATGGAGACAAATTGGCTTTGTCAAATCATCTTTGGCTTTTCTTCATCCCATTTGATGAATACTTTCAGAAGAGGAATTGGAGCCACGTTGAGGCTTACTTCAGGATTGACGGTTCAGGTCTTGAGTTCAAGAAATGTGGGGTTCGCATAGTTCACTTAGATGACATAGAGTTCGTTCAAGAGATGTACGTCCATTGCCAAAACATGCCTCGGTTGGGAGACTTGACCAAACTACTTGCCCTTTTTGGATGTCCAGCGGCTACTGGAAATGGATCTTTCCAGGAGCAAACACAGGGCATTCAGTTTCGAGAGTATTCAGTTGATACAAGGGTTGAACTGAAGCGCTAATGCATCCAAGGATAATATATCAAAACATCCTTAAAAGTTTAGGAGGGGATCATAATAGATAGTGGATTTTTTTTCTATCTTTTGTTAAATCTTTTTCAAGGCTCGATAGATAATTTGATAAACCAATGATTTTTTTCCGTGTTTCAAAATATGATTAACTAACATGTTAACTAATTGATTATGATAAGTTGGATTGGATTTAATAGTTTTTTCTTCGGTAGTACCTCGATGTGAAATGAGCTCAAAAGGGTTCAAAATTCATTTTTCTTTCTATAAAAACTAAAATCGATCGTGGTTCATTTATTACTTAGTTTATGAGAATTTCTTAAAAAGAGGTGTCTAGCATTTAATTTTTAACATTGATGTTTCAAATTTTCTGATATTTTCATATGTTTGTTGTTCTCACGTCATTTCTTTGGAAATTACTTGATATATGTTGTGAACAATGTTTTGATCTCTCATAAGTGTTTACATTTGTTAAAAGGTGTTGATTCGAGTGTAAGTTTGTAGCTTCCAAAATGTTAAACTTGATGACCATATATACATTATAGATGTCGTAAATGGTAATTTTATCTTATAAATAACATAGAATTTTTTTTTAATATATTCTTTTCATTTATTAAATATTATAATTATAGAAGCAAGATCGGACCTACGTTTGGGCTTGATACTACCCAAGCCTCTCCAGCGCAAAAAGTAGGTTCTTTTAAGTATTATAAAAAATCTTATTAGTATAGATATTTTAAAATTTTGTTTATTGACACCTCCAAGAAAAAAGTCAAAATATAATTTATTTCTAATATAAATAAGTAATGATTTTCCATATAAATATTTCAAATTTCTCATATTCACATAAATGACTAATGAATTATTAAGTACTCCATTTATTATTGATACTATAATTATATTTTTTTGATTTATTTCTTTTATTAATCTTTTTATTTCACTCTCATGTAAAACTTAACTTTTTTTATTTTTAAACTTTCTTCTCTTTTTTTTTTTTGAATTTGTTAAATTTTTAGTTACAAAAAGCAAATCCAGTTGTTTTATTTTTTCACTATTTTTTTAATCATGACTTACTTTTTCCATGCATAAAATATGTAAGATTTCAATGAATTTTTCATCAAAATTGATGAAGCTATAATGAATTCTTAAAAATTATATTTTAAGATTATAATTAGTTCTTTTGACTTTTTTTCATATATATTATTTAAGTAAGATATTTATTCATCTTTATTTTCTTGATATATAAATATATATTACTTCATTTTCAAAATTTGTATAAGAATTTATACTTGATCAATGATGGTAACCTTAAATATTAATCAATTAATATATTTTTTATATTTATATTTAGAATATTATATAGTTTAATAATTTGGCTCCCGCCACTGTGAAGAAGTTCTGTGTGCAGATAATGGACTGACCGAAAAGGACTTTTGAGAAAGACCATGTGAGAGACAAAGGCAAGGCCTCACTAATGGAAATTGGGCCGAAAAGCGATAACGTATAGCCCAGTCCAGTTTTTAGGGAAAAAGAACGTTATAATATTATTATGTGTTTATACTCAATTATATTTTACAGATTAGATGGCAAATCCATGAATAAAAATTTATCATATTAATTAGACTATGGAAAAGCTTCTTATAATTTTTTCAATATCTTTGAGACTATAATGAGTTGATATATTAGTGACCTATGTTATTTTTGAACCAATAATATAAATAATACTCAAACTAAAGGACAAGTTCACAGAATAAAAAACAATCTGCATATGAAAATGGCTAAAAAAAGGAATGGCTAGAGATTGTCCAGGTAGCTACACTTTAGTACAAATCAGATAAGGTTTCCATAAGCTTCTAATATTGCAAGATACCCCAATTATGTTATTATTAACATTACTTTAACCACAATTATTAAAGATTGCAAAAAGATGTGATAGTTCAAGTTGTGCCCAACAACGAGAGAATTAGGACCAATTTAACCTGCCTTATAATTAATTCTTTCTTTAGCACTTATCAATTGAGGTTTTTCCCCCCTTCAAAAGCCCTGATTTTGAATTTTGATTACTGCAAAGTTTCTATTTTAATTCTATCTATTTTTTACTATTTAGAGAGAACCTATCTGGCTGTCACAGAGAAAAGCAATGTCTTGTTTTGTCATGGTCGTGAACATGGATAATAATATAATTAAGTAGCCAGTTAATAAGAAATTCTAGCCAATAATTTCCACTCATTAATTTTTTAATGGGGAATTAGCCTAGAAAATCGACTTGGTAGCCTCTAGAATTTACTTGAACAAACCAACCAAATTGATCCACTGTTAATGCAATTGTGGTCCTAGAATCTGAAGCTCAAATCAATGTTGGGACTTCGACACTTGTATTGGTAGTATCTTTTTAATAAATTGAAAGGTCCCAAAATTAATAAAAGTTTAATCAACTTTTACGGTTCATTTTCAACATAATTGGTTCTTTGGCCGAAAGGGTTAAGTACTTTTTATACGTGTGATAAGTTGGTGTTGGTGTTGGGTTGGGACCAATTTATGGTTTGTGGCAATCCACATGTTTAATTACTTTGCTTTCTCTTAAAATATCACAAGGAAAAGAGACTCACAAATACGTAATATGCTATTCACATGAATTACAAAAGGATTCGTTTTTTAAAAACACCAAATTTAAAAGAGTCAATCGTACTCTAACATCTTATATCTGTCAGATTCATGTATTCACCGTACATTATAAATATTTATTAAATAAGTAACATTATTATATATAAAATTGTCTCAATTTTTTATATTAATGAATGTTCGCGATCGATCTCGATGATGATTCAAAGATTAGCTTAATATATGCTTCTTGATATGATTTTATATTCATGAGTATTATGTGGTAACATAATCACCAATACTATTAAATTAATCGTTTCACTTTTTAGATATAAAATTAAATTAATTACCACCCATCGATTATTGATTTTTATTAAGTTTGTGATAGGAATTGTTTACAAATCAAACTTATATATCAAGTATTTATTATAATGTATCCAGTTATGACATTTAGGAGCTTCGTAAGACAAAATAAAGAAGTTATAACAAGTTTGTCTAAGTAACTCAAAAAAAAAAAAAAAAAGAAATGGAAATGATTTATCATATTTTGTACATAATTAAGAAACTTGATAGGTCTATAAATTGGAGTGCAATTAATTGTAGAGATAAATTTAAAGAAAACAAAAATTCCGATAGGGCTGCAGCCCCCACTAGCCACTTTGTGGCTTCATCAATGATTGTATATGAAAATAAGAAGTATTATTAGTTTTTAAAATTATTACATTTAAGTTTTTACAAACTATTAAACCAATTATTTTCAAACAACAATTTATCTCATGAATGAAAATAGTAGAAAATAAAAAAATATTAAAAAAAAACTAGACAGAGGCTACATATCAAGTCTAGAAGTGTACGGATAAGGCTTCCGTATTATAATAGATTAAAATTTCGAAGATGCTCCCACAATCTCTCATTGATTTTTTTTTGCCCTTTTTTTTGAAGAAAATAAGATGAATCTTTGGATTTAGATTTGAGATCCGCAATTTAATCGAACCAACAACTTTATGAAGAAAATAGCATGGGATACGACCCAAAAGACAAACTTAGAAAAATAGACGTGATATTTGGGGCCGCAGCTAGGCCAACGACAAGGGAAGGATCTTAACCTCCTTTTTTTTTTTTAATTTGTTTTAATTATTATTTTAATAAAGATATTCTATGACACTTGTCAAGTGAAGCCTTAAATAAATCCAAAGCCCGGCTAGATAATTAATAAGGAATAACTTTTGTTCTTTGGGTTTTGAATTTATCAATATTTCTAAGAAACTAAAGTGTGATGAGATCATCCCGGTTTCGATAGCATCGTCAATAATTCTTCTGGTAAGTTGAAAGCATGTCTAATCCTTCCGGAAAATTATCTCAATATTTCTTTCAAGATGTGAGGTTGATGGTGACATCCACTTTCCCTGAATCATATTAAGAGATTTTATTTTAGATGAAAATGTTTTATTAAAAATTCACATTATTACATTTTCAAAGCTTATGTTTTTAATATAACTTAAATTATACCGTCCAAGATGGTATAATGTTGTGTATTAAAATCTAATTTATTTATTTTAATTATTGATATGTCACATGAGACTTGCTAACTCAATAATATCATGCCATTTTTAATTATTCAATTATAGTGTATTTGATGTAGGAAAGGAATATTTCAATTTATGATTATTGAGGATATATTTATCATTTACTTGTTTTAGGATTTAATTGAATTAGAAATTTATTGTTTAGAGATTTTGACTCAATTAAGGATTTTGACTTTTTCTAATTTGACTCAAATTCTAATATGTTCAGATTTGTATGTCTTATATGTCATTATGGTTAAACTAGTATAAATTAAGTACCTTAGTTATTTGAATTTTTAGGCTTACTGATGAATTGATTATTGAGAGTAAAAAGTTGTTTTCTTAGTTGGTGTATGTTTTCTTGTTTATTTTCTCCTTGTGTTCTTTCTCGAGTTTTTGTTTGAATTTCGTGACGGTTTTTCGCGAGTATTACATTAAGAGTATATGATTTAAGTTATAAGAAATTGGTGTACAATACTAGATCACTTCTTATTATGTTCTTTAAAAATTATTTTTTCTCTTTAAATCAACTTGAATTTCAATATCTAATTTGGTCTCAACATTATGCTAAAATTTATTTGATTGAAAGGGTTTGTATTGGAATCCTATCAAAATTCTATTAATTCAATTGGCCATATTTAATCAAAGATTGAAAATCCTTGCTATATATAATTGTAAAAAGATTGATGGTGAGATAATTTATTTAGAATATTTTTAGTCAATGGATGTCTATCTATTTTGATGATTCCAAAACCAACTAAAATTCCTTTTTATTCAACCTACCAAAATTTTGTTTTTGACTAATTAGAGGTCATTTTCTTAGCCCATATTAAGATTCTCTTTGTTTTTGTCTTTGTTCAAGTGAAAGTGATGGTTGAAATTAAGAGTACCACAATCTATGGTACTAAAAATTTACTGAAAGAAAAAAATAAAAAATAAATTAAAAAATATTTCATAAATGAAGTGAGACTCGTATTTATAATAACTTTATGTCAAGTCAGTTTATATGGATTATGTTCTATAACTTAGTTGTATATGTAGAATTATTGCAGTTGAAGTCCTATCTAAACTAATCTATTCCAATTATACTCCTATCCACTATACAATATTAATAATTTTCCATAAAATAGAACAAATACTAAAAATCAATTGAAAAATAGGATGAAACCTAATTAGGAGCTAGAATGTATGAGATTTTATGTTAAATGTATCGAATAATTCTTTTTCTTGATTTTGCGATTGGATTGGTTCGTTTCATTGAATTGAATATGGGATAATTAATAAGTACCCTTGAGCTTTCATTCAATTTCAAACAAATAATGACTATATATTTTTATTTAATCACACCCTCAAAGTTGTCTTCAAATCATCATTTTTACCTTTCAAATTATTATTTTTAAAGGTGTGATTGATTAAAAATGAACTATTTTAAAGGTGTAATTAATGAAAAACGTATAATTATTATTCGCTTGAAATTAAATCAAAACACGGGGTACTTAATAGTATTATTCTAATTGAAAATCATATTCAACCCAATTCCATCAATCAACCGCAGGCGGGATCAGTTTATTTTCTTTGGATTTCGTTCAAATTTTAGATAATCAGATCAATCTAATTCTATCAATTAATTATGATCAATCAAAATTAGATTGTTTAGTCAATTTGATGATATTGGAGTAGATTTTTAACACCCGGTTACTCTCTATGGTATTTAATTTTCAAAATAATAATAATAAAATGTCTAATGGATTGACAAGTTAAAATTTTATAGTATGGTTAGAACTTACATTACAATTTGAAAATGTGTACAGTAATCCTAACTTCTTATATATATTTCTTTTTCTCCCTTTTCATCTAGCGGAAAAGGCTACAACAGAAGTACTCCAACAGCATTAAAAACCATTAGACCAGCACTCATAAAACGACGTAGTGTTAATTCAACGGTTGTCAATTTTTGATGGAAGTTACTGGATCGGTGCAGCGTCCATGAAGCATTAGATTATTAAAATTCACGTGGGTCAACAAAAATAACCGATGAAGACGATCTTGATTCAGTCCAATCGGACGGTGCAGATCTTTCATCAGCACCCTCATTTGCATGATCGTTATCAAGTTTCTTAATGCACCACAGATCAACCCATGAGAATTTCCTCCAATGAGGAATGGCGTCTCTTACTGGGTCCCTCGGGCCTACTTCAGCCACCACAGCCCCACATTCCCCATCATCTCTAGCCAAGTTGTGAGCAAAAGCACAGAGAGATCTCATCAGGCTAGGTCCATTTTTGCCTTCCATGTGCAGCCCATACAAGAGACACACTCCAAATTGCCTAAATACATCAGGAAATGAAGGTAGCCTTAGCCATGGCATCCACGCATCAAGCAACCTTGAACCAACACAGCAAGCATATGCCAATGCAGACACACCCTTCACCTGCAATTTGAACACTTCCTTAGTGTTCCACACACTTAAAATGGCAAAACTCGGAGGAAGATTGCCGGTTCCCGGATCCCATCTAGGGAGATACTTTTTCGGCACGGCCATGAAGGTGCCCAAATTGAGTTTGCTAGACAAAATCAGGTCAATATCCTTGGGAAAAAATTCAGAATTGGCAAAAATGCGACGATAAATCGACTCAGCTAGTTGTTCGGGGAGTCGAACAATCGATACACCCGAACCTAACGGTTTGTAGTGAGCATGAACCGGTTGCACCAACATGGTTGGGGTACGGAACTTAATGTATGAACATTTTTTGGTGAATAAATTGACTGAAGGCTCATTGTTACAGTCTGTGGCTATATATGAATACTCAGCTCCCTTTGCTTTGCACCATTCTTCTAGTTTCTGGACAAGTTTTGTGCCAATGCTAAGCCTCCTGTGCACAAAATGCAAAGTTAGAGAATAGTGAGAAAGTTTGTTGGAGACAAATTAAAAGAAAATGAAATCAATGTTGGTCGAAGGTAGGTGGAGACTGGGTCACATTAATCAAAGCACAAATAAAATGAGAGCATATGGTGACAAGATTAAATAAATAAAATATTCTGGTTCACTTTCTAAAGTGGGGTGTAATGAGTTTCTATAAAGTAAAGAACATTTTAGAAGATTATATAATAATGGGAGCATAGTAACAAATTAATTTAAAAAGGAAGAGAACTGTTAATCATCCAGAGTCACATCCAATGGTGTCTTCCCTCTGGGATGATAATGACGTATATGTATATATGTAATGATTCTCTCTTATTAAAATCTACTTAAAGAACATTGTACGGCACATTAAAATTTTTTTAATTAAATTCTATGAACATAAACATAAACCCTATTAGAAACAGATTAAATTTATCAACTTTTTATCTTTTAATAAGTATTTACCTGAAAAATATTTTTAATCCAAATCCTATGCCAGAAGAAACATAAATATTTAATTTTTTTTACGATTCAGAACATTCAAAACCCAAGACCATACAAACTTTTATTTATTTTTCAGGAAAGATTCTTATATACAAATACAAACAAACGAGATGTAGTCTTGAAAATGAAATTAAAGATATAAAATTTATTGATGTATATAGAAATTAATATAATCAGAAGTGCATATATTGAGAGCACAAAAATTATTTCAATAAAATTAAACGTGATCGTAGAAATAAACAAGAATAGAAGGAGGAGACAAGGTATGAAGAGAGATTAATTTTGTAGGAAAGCAAAGAATAGTGGAAACAAGTGTCGAGGTGAGGCTAGCTGGCTTGCTTTAGCTGCTTGCCTTGATACGAGGAGCAATTGTTCTCTTTTTTATGGAATCTAATCGTTCTTTTTGTGGGGTGGTGGGCATTGAATTGGGATTAGAACCAAAACAAAAGCTAGCCTAGCGCACACATGAAACTCAATGAATGCATGCTTCATATTCTGTTTAATTCTCTGAGTGGGAGAGAGATAGAAAGATTGCAAAAGAGAGGAAAAAAAAAGCTGAAAAGTCAGTCTCTTTATCTGCTTTCAGGTGATAATTATTGCCATGCACGGCGAAATTTGTCAATTACAAATCATGGCCTGGCATTATGGACGGACGGACACTGAAACAACAGAAGGATATGAATGCAAAAAACCAGTTCAACAACAAATCATTGATGGCAGAACTCACGAAGAGGTAATCAGAATCTCATGCATATGTAATAAACAAGAAACAACAAAAGCAATATTAAAACAAACCTGTGTGATGGGGAGACTCTTAGCCCCAGAAGATAGGCTAACTTTACAAAACCTGAAGCTCCTCTATTCACCATCTTCACACATCCTCTTATCACGCCCACAACCTCCCTCTCTTCCCCATACTCTGCAACCTGTTCACAACACAACACCAGAAAATCAGCTTTAGAGAAATTAATCATATCATAGCTAAGAACACAAGTTAAAGAATTAAAAAGTTGAGAGTCTCCCTCAAGAGTATATAGTAGTAGTAGGATAATTTACCAGGACAACATGGGATGGAAATTGGCGAACGCGACAAAGAGGGTCACCCATGAGGTCAGTGACAAGAGTAGGCTTCCCTCTCTGTACTATCTCACACTTCCTCTCAAGCTCTTCAACTGCCAACTTATCATTCACTTCATTATATTCTCTCACCACCACCACCAAACTCTCCTTAGAAGTACTCTCTGCAGCAATCTTCATTGGCATGATATGCAATTAATAATGAAACTTAAAATGATGAGAACAATCACACTAGCAGGATGGCCAAGCTGCTAATTGACGATGAATTGGTAATGCGATTGTCTTCTTGGGTTGTGTTTTCACTTGGCCCTATATATAACAAGTGGGAAAAGGTGGTTGACATATACGATGATTCATGTGGCAGCTTCACCAGTTTTAGTGGGTTGCTTTTTGATGCCACAATGTCACAGTGGAATTATAGTTAATCACATTCTTGTCTAGGAGTGTAGTAGTACTGTGCATGTAGCCACAAGATGTATATACTCTCCTTTAATTAATTGGAATATAATTTTATTTATAATGGATAAGAGAATGGTTACAATTATTGCTTCATAAGCTACATAATTAATTAATTAATTAATCCTTTTTTATATGCTATTCCAATATATCAGATGATGATTAATTATGTTATGACAAGTATATAATGATTGGGATTATTATTAATTATACATAGTGGCTTTGGCGGCTTGATTATCTCATCATATTCTTAGTCTTTTTCCACATCTTAGGATATTCTCGTTACTTTGTTCCAACGCCCCTCAAGCCTTATCCCCCTCCATATATGTTATGTTTGTATTTGCTTGTAAACCAAAGATGATATTCATAATTATAATATCATGAAAGAACAAATTAAACAGAAAAATATCCACAAGTTTTTCTAACTTCTGTTTTACCTTATTTGTGTTACTTTGAATGGAAATGCAATTTTACAAAATTGTTAATTTTTCATGACATGAAAGATGATTTTGGGTTTAAACTTATAATTAGCTAGTGAATGTAGGTACCATAGTGCGTAAAGATGGATTATGAAGAGAGTTTATGTAGAATTTAAATATAAACATAAAAGTTTTAAGAAAATTCATTTGATTGAAATATATTTCAAGAATTTTATTTTAGATATAACTCTAAAAATTAGTGTAAAAAGAAAATGAAAAACGTGTGTGTATATATATTGAGATCTAACTATGATTTTTCGATGGTGTATTAAACTTTGAAACTTCTTTTGAAAGAACAAGCCAAATGGATAGGTAAATGGGAACCAAAATATTTGAGTCCAGAAGGGTTAGATTTTCCTTATAATATTTGTTTGCTGATCTCACCAATTATTGGTGGAGGTGGTGAGAACCATGCGTAACACAATGCTTTTGGCTAGCATGTGGATGATCTTATGACTCTTATGATCACCATCGTCAGATCATCATAACCATAGATTTTATCTTGATCTTACCAAAAGAAATTACATAAACAAAATGCATGCCATAGCTCTTTTCATTTCACCTTATCGAAATCATAATACAATCATAACCTAATTGTTAATTTTTTATTTGTTTAATACCCTCACTCTACTATTATCTATATTGAATAATCCTTTCGATTTTAACGATGTATCTTGTACAAAACTGGTATTAATATGGTCTAATTTAATCTCATCTAATTATTTCAATCCAATCCAATCCGATTTGATATCGCGATAAAAAGTTTTAATGTCTGACAATACTGAGTTCTAAATTATGGGTCTTGCTGGCTCCATTTCCTTGTAGATAAACTTTGCCCTCTTGTTTTGAAGCATGATGAGGAAAGATGATCATCAAAGCCAGAGTGCCTGGACAGACCTATTCTGGGTAAGGTTTATCCAACCCAAGCCAATTAAGAGCACCTGGACACTCCTGTTCTGGGTAAAGTTTATCCAAGCTGGTTGATTCGGCTCGTTTTTATTGGTGAATACTATAATGGTTGCAACCAAGTAGTGTGAGATATAGAAGAAGACTTGTCCACATTCAGAAATTTGAGAGTGGGCAAATATCTATCTATAATGTGACAGTGAATAGCTAATAAAAATATTGTTAGTATTTTGTCCTGAGGCACAAATAAAATTATGAAACCTTAAAAATTTTTAGTTTAATCATTGTAGAATATGAATATTTTGACTCATCGATCATCCATAGAATTATTGATCATATGCATTGGGAATTGGAATCATGGTGAATCACTTGAAGAAGTCCACTAATATTCCTAGCTAGAATTCATTATATATAATATGCAGGCCAAGGCCAAATGTGGGAAGAAAAATTATATTAAATTAATCTTAAGCAAGGAATTTGTATATGTAAACTTTGAAACAATAATGCATTTTGGTCTGTAATTAAACAAAACATAAAGTTGTACTTTCAATTCTCCACAAATGATAGCAAGTCATCTACCAATTATCTTCATGCCACATTCAATTAAATAAGGAACTTCAATAATTATAACTATACATTCAAAAACTTTGATTTTTATGTTTAAGAGCTTATTGATTTTAATTAATTTATAAGTACATAAATGATGTGATATCTCTATTTTTTTAAAACCTTTTTTAGTATAAAGTTTAAGATTTTAGAGAATCATATAGATTTACAATACCCTTCTCAAATTTTCAATATGTATGTATGATAGGGGTGAGATTCGTGTTGACCCATTTAATTATTCGTGTCACGACATGAAACACGGATCTGACACAATTATTAAACGTATTACCCACGTGTTGTAATCGTGTCATATTTAATTCACATAATTTACTTAATTGTTTAACCTTGTTATGCATAATATATTATATTCTATATATTTAAATTAATTAAAATTATTTTTAGAATATAAACCATTGTTAGTATAAAATATTATTAAAATTATCATAATTTATTATTTTATAAATTAATTTATTTTATAATATAAAAATTTCAGTTTTATAATATATATGTTGTAAGTAGGTAATAATTTATATCATTAAATGAACTTACATATTAAGGATAGACAAAATATATTTAACTATCCGTGTCATTAAATGGGTTGACGTGTTGAACACCTTCAACACGAATCCGACCTATTTATTAATCGTGTATCGTGTTCGTGTCATGTTCGCGTGTCATGTCATAAATTTCCACTCCTAACGTATGAGATTGATTATCAAGCTAGTATTGACTTCATAATTACTTGGTGGCGGCGTTCTAGTATATTTCTAGATTTTTGTGATAATATGCTATTTTTAAATATATATTATTATAATGTTGTAATAAACAAATATCAATTTGTATAAATGAATTTAATTATTAAAAAAAAAGATGATCTTCTTGATGCTTCGTTGTCTAAAGTGCTTTGACTTGGTCTAAGATTTTCATTAAGTAAAGAATCAAGCAAGATTATTGTTAATGAAGAAAATTAAGCATATTCTTGTTCATCACCATTGTGGTTGTAAGAATACTTGTATATCTTGGGAAAATTTGATTCGATTACATGCTCTTCTTTCAATCTACCTTTTATGGATTTCTCCCCTTTTTTTCCTATCTATAAACCCTCTAAAGTTACTACCTACAATATCTACAAAATCTTGAATGGATGCTATATAAATATGAAAGATTTAGCATATGGGCTAAAATTAAATCTTTTATTAATCAGAGAAAAGTTTATTTGTATCTACAAATTGCGTCACTATATAGAGATAGTGCATCAACCGTTCATGCTTTGCGACAAGTAAGATTATTTTTCTGGTTATAATTTCCTCTACATGTTAATATTTAGTTAGATAAACTCACAAAATAATTCAACAAAGAAAAATATTTTTTTTTCGATATATAGAGTCACGGAGAGAAAATTATTGTTAAAATATAAGGATTTTTATAGTATCTTATTTTGTTAATAGTCACAATTGAAGCTACAGAATTTTTCCTTTCTATTAACTTTCTACAATAATAAAAGAAAAAGGCCAGCAATTCTATCCAATTATTAAAAATTGTGTAATTATTTAGTTTTAAGGTTATTTTACCTGTGATGAAGAATCATGAGAATTATATTTTCGCGAAGTTTATAAAATGAATATCAAACTAAAATATTCCTTACCATGAGAATGTAGAAAATGTTATGGATTATTTTAATCCAAGACATTAAAAGGAAAAAAGAAATCTATGAAAACTTTGCTAAAACTCTTTTGCAAAATTACTTTAAAATATACAATTTCATGGTTCATGCTTTCACTTCTTAAAGGACTGATTATGGAAACACATACGTAAGAATGGAATACAATAAGATTTTTTTAAAACAGGAAAGTGGCTTGAACAATAGCATTTTTACCATTCTCTCAAGTATAGATTCTTAGACTATATTTTTATATATCTTTACACACCAAGACATTCAACATTATTCCCTTTTTATAATTCTTGTGGTTTGCTTTCTCAATTGTTTGTTGAATAGTTCATTATATAAAAATAGAATTGGATGACTACTGACTTTATCCCCTTAAAGTGTGCAAATCTAGGAAACAATTGGTTTAGATTTCAAAATAATTTACAATAATATATCAATTTATTTTTATAGACAACTTGCGTTTTATTCCATAAGAAACTTTAAAAATAACTCTTTGTTGACTTCATATTTAACGTTCTATTTAGCAAAATCATTTTCATGAAATGTTAAAGCAGTCCTAGATTATGTGAACAAAATTCAGCTAATTAAGATCATTATTTTTGTATTTTCAGTATTTCTCAAAATCATTTGCAAACGTGTGGATGTTTTTCACAGATTAATTATATAGACTGTAAAATTTGACTTCAATCGAGCAAATATTGTCTGCCTTGGATTTGATTGATTGCAAGTTGGTTATAATATATTGGAGTAATAGTTTGAACCCTATGAAATAAATATTGTATATTTCAGACTTAGATTGTCGTTCATTCTGTTAAATTTACTTTTAAACTTCATATATGCATCTTTCATTTAAAACATGTATACGTCTATTTAGTCGAGGAAAATAAACGTTATAAACTAGAACATATATTCATTCTTTTGTTAAATTATGTATTTTGTTTATTCTTTTAAATTTTAATATCAAATCCATATTTGTTGTTTTGAGTTTTAAAATATATGTTATATAGCTTTAAAATACCTACAACTGCAAAGACACATTTCTGGATCTGAATTTCGAAAACACCAAAATCAATTTCTCCTCCTTCTTTGTTCTAAAATTTGTATTTCACAATTTTAAACTCATGATCACACCAAACCATCGTAATTGCATTAATTAACAATTTTATCTAGATTGCAAATCCCACAAGTGGCAGGATAGCTTCCAACTACAAAAGCATTATCAAAAAATAGCCTAATTAACTAATTAATTTTGCTTTTTAATTATAATAATAAACATTGGAAGGTACAAAAGGGCTGCATATTGCAAGGTTGCTACCCCTCAAAAAGCAAACCTTGCACAATAGAGGCAGACATCTTGCAACTTGTGATGTCTATGTTGTGTTGATATAAACTGCATTTCATTAACATAATAAAATAGTTCACAATCTGGTGGAAAAGCAAGCAATTTTAATTATCTTACTTAGTACATAAATTAAAAAATGGAAAAAGTAGATAGCTTTAATATCTTGGCACTTGGCATCACATGGGCTTTGGTGGTCCATTTCTTGAACAACATGTGGTCCCTTTGTGTGTATATATATATTACTAATGTAATTACTAAAATAACTAATCTCACTAATGTAGCTAGTTTATGATACACATAAATGTTTGCGACAACGAATAACTATTTAATTACCTTACATTAAACATCTTTTGTTGGAAGAGTAAAAGCCTCTTTAATTAATTTATAACAACTATGTTATTCTAGTGTCTTAAAAGCAATCTACTTTTATAGGATTATAAATTGTGGATATAAATAAAAAAAATTCAGTGGATGGTTTTGGATGGTCGAATTCAAGGATTATTTAAAGTAATAAAAATATAAAAAGAGCTACCAACGCAAAATGAAGTCCTTTTACTGGTTAATCATCCTCTATCTATTTTATATGCCTCCAATTCTTTCTTTAAATATATTTTATCCTACTTTAGCTAATAATTGAAGTTTTTAATATAGGAGTGAGAGTGATTTAACACCACTCTAATAATTCTATGAATAAAAGAAATGAAGAAACCCCACAAAAATTAACTAAAACAAGCCTCATGTTTAGTTTGATTATTGCGTCTAATCGACCTTTAAGAAGAGATTATATATATCGTCTTCTTTCTTTATTTACGAGACATCTAGAATTAGCGTCAGACTATATACATATATGTATATGTACACACCTTAATGATGATAGAATATAATTTAACGATAATTTAATATAATTAACATCACAATAAACTTGTATGATAATAAGATTTATAATATAGAACATTGCACTTATAATGTGTTATGTACAAATATTATTTCAATATGAATAAATTCTACTTTAGACAACGACAAATACCTATTGACATGGAGACAATATATGTAAAATTATGTCTATTAAATCCTTTAAAATTAGGGACAAATTGAATCACATATGTTAGTGGTACAACGTACGTATGCAACATAGAAGATTATATATATCTTCGCAAATTTTAATAAATTAATTGTAGGTTGATGTAGATGACAACACATCAAACATAATCTTTCTTGATTATTAATTGGAGAATATTAATCTTGAGACTAACCCAGATCCTGTTCAAAGTATCAAATTTGGCTGCTTTGATATGAATAACAGATTCGAATTTATTAATTAAACTATTTATAAAGAAAAAGTGTTTCTTATTATAAAATAAAATATTAATCTCCAAACATGATAACAATCCTATGAACCATATTGATTTCAATATAACAAATATTACTATATATTTCATGCTTTTCTAGACCATTGATTTAAACCATTCGATGCTTCTTACTTGATAACTATTTTTGAAAGGAAATTAAGCAAATATTAGAACATTTAATAAGTGTTAGTATCCTTATGAAGTTCAAATAATTTATTCATGATTTTTCTTAATTAGAATATTCTTCAATGCATTCATGCTAAGATTTTGAGATGTTTTTGTATTATTTAAATTAATAGACATTTGTATAAGCTTAATTTTCATTGTTAATTAAGGCATCTTTCAGCTGTACTTGGCTAAGATTATCCTGTCTCTTAACCTTAATAATTAATTATGGCAAGAACAATCAAATGTTTAATTGTCACACCTTAAATAATAATAATCCAAATACTCATAACATGATGTGAAATGCTATTATTCTTAAAGTGTTTTTGGGACACATAATAAGGAAAGATTTAGACAAAGAATAATATATAACTTTTTAAAATATCATTTGCTATTATATTTGATTATCTTGTCATTTTTATTTTTCTCATTAGCTTTCATTGAATACTAATTCATTTTTTAATCAAACTTTAAAAAGGTGAGAAAATTTTAATTTCTTATATAAAATATACCCATAGACTAATTATATGAGAACATTTCAGATCGATTCTAAAATATGCAATAACAGTTTAACAGTAGTATCTTTAATTTTCTTAAACAAAATATAGAGTTTTAAATTATCAAATCTCATCAAGTTATTTTATCCTTTCGTTAATAAATGATTTGACAAAATCTGTTAATAAAATATTTTTAATGATTTTTTAAAAAGTTAGAAATCTTTCGTTTCTAAATATTGGGGCAAAACATGAGATTATTTAATAAAATTAATTATTTTGGAATTCATCTAGCATTTTAAAACGAAGTTCCGAAATGAATTTCACAGGCCCATTAAAGCAGTATTTGGACACATGAAATCACAATGTAACCAAGCCCATGTAAACTTATATGCTTGGGCCTATGTCAGCCCATAAAATTTGGGCCCATTTCTAAACTCCCCAGCCACAACAAACTTAGACAGGGAAAAAAGACTCTGGGAGCGAAACTTTCCCGAGAAAATCAGTGGGAAAAAGAGAAGAAAAAAGGAAACCAAGCTGAGAAAAAAATGGGGATAGTGGCAGCCATAGGAGTTTTATTGCCATTCCCATTCTACTACTGGCTGTGGACATCTCCACAGTCATGGGTAGACTTATGTGGGAAAGGTCGAGACCCATCAAAAGTGATGGCCTACGTCTCTCATTTCTTGAAGCTCTTGCAGTTCATCGCTCTGTATTCAGTTTTATCTCTCTCTTGGCCTCCTCCTTTCTACTTCTACCCACTTTTTGCCTTTGGCCAGTTCCTCAACTTCAGGTTAGATTTTTATTTTTTATTTTTAATCGAAATGGAATCTTTGAACATATCTAGAATGATTGCTTTGCCTTCTTTTTTTTTTCCTCTTTTTTTCCAAAATTGTTTGCTGACAAGTGTGTAACTTTAGCTTAAAGTTTGTACTTAAAGGTAGCAGGCAATAGAGTTTGGAGAATGAAAGTTGCCCATGATGTTGTTTTATTATCCTGAACATGGTTTTGTCTACTTCTATTTTGACTAAACTTTAGGTGTCCTTTTGTGTTTGTATGGTGGTAAATTTGTTCTCTGTATTGCTCTAACTTTGCTAAAAGTTGCCTGTTGGTTCATGGGCTTTTTGAGTGAGATCTTACTGGAGCTGTAGTACTTGTATGTAAGATTTGTTTGATATCTGTTTGATTATGTTATGAACAGCAAAACAGTTTAAGATTTGTTATGTGTTAAATTCCATTAAATATTCTCTTTTCAACTATGTGTGGTACTTATTGTACTTGCTATTAACTACTTTCGTTTGTGGACTTTGCTATGTGCTATTGCTCAAAGTTTTGGCATTCATTTGTTATTTCAAGAGCTGATATTGTAAAGTTTTATATCTACAGTATGTCCTGGAAATATTATACATTTTCTATTTCGACTTCTTGCTTTTTTCTTGTAGCCGCAGAACTTTTCAGTTTAGTTTTAGGCTTGCAGTACAAACTCTTGAGCTGTTTGTGGTTGTAGTAATCTGTTCATTTAGGAGCTTACTAATCAATTTTAGTTATGCTCTTTGTCAAATTTATTGGCTTTTTCCTCAACATTTTTTTTGGTTAATCATTTTAGTGATGTCTTTGCATACTTTGAAATAATGATTGATGCATCCTACGAAGTATGAACATGCTTTTAGGCGCCTATAAAGAGTGTTTTGTTGCTTTGACGTCTCAATCACCGATACTTGTCTGCACTTGTTAGTTTTTATTGTTCTCAGTCAAAGGTGATGAGGTAGAAACTGTAGAAATCATATCATATTCGTAAGTTGAAATGAAAGAGGTGCAATTGACAAAGAACTTGCACTTATAGTGTTAAAAATACCTTAAATGTGGAATATGGTAGCTGGGCTTTGGAGTCAACCATGCATTATTTCGTTGAGGATTCATTTGATAATGGTTGAGGGAGGCAGGATTTGATAAAGGAGTGATAAGGAGGAAAACAGAATAATGGAGAAAGCAGAGCTTCAGTGGAAGAACCTGCTGCTCAAGGTTCTGTATCTAGGAGAGCAGATGAGTTCTGGTGGCAGAATTCCAAAACCCTTTACACAGATCTGCATCAATGTTTTTAAATCTTGATTGATTAGAAAGGAGTACACTATGCTGAGGGGTTACGTAGGATTTATGCGTTCAAAGCCCTTGTGTCCCCCGAGTGGAGGAAACGTCACTTATGAGCCGAGTGATAGGGAAAGTGAAGAATTGTAGAGGTATAAGCCTTACTATCGCAGCAGTTAGAATCATCTCTGACAAGCTTGAGAAAGCATATTTTTGGTGTTGAAATAACTTTTAAGTTTGAACGGTATGGCAAAGCGGGATTGCATCACATATGTTACTGTTGGCTGCCGCTTTGTGGTTATTTTGTTTCGAGTCTATATATATTGCACTATCTTTTATCACTTAATATGCCTGTGATACTAAACAGCTATATATGCAGGGTATATCAGTTACTTGGCGAATCAGGCACATACTATGGCGTACGCTTTGGGAAGAACATTCCCTGGGTAACAGAGTTCCCATTTGGGTTTATAAAAGATCCTCAATATGTGGGGAGCATTTTAAGCCTTCTTGCTTGCCTGTCCTGGGTCCCGATTCAATACATTTTGTTATGGATTCTAGGTTATTTATTTATGATACATTTGGAATCGAAGGAAGACCTGGCTACTCGTGCAAAGCCGCTTTCTTGATTGCATAGCTGCAGTAAACTGACCGGTGAAAGCTTCATTGGGCATAAATTTGGCCCATAATGCTCATTTGACATTTTTGTTTCAAGTATGATATTTCTTGATCTTCTAACTGTTCTCTTTTCCAGTTTGTTTTTTAGTTACAAATTTTTATTTTAAGTTGGTTGTTTGTAGTGACAATAAGTCATTCATTCCGCTTGCTAACAACTTTGCTCTCCTTTCATTATTTAGTTGAAGATTTCACTAAAGCGAAAATATGGTGAATCTATTCTTGTTTTTTCCACTTATTAGAATTTGTTCACATTTATCGAATTATTATAGAAAAATAATATATAAGATAGAGAAGAAAAGCATGAACAGGCAGTTTCTGGCCTGACTTCTTATGCATATTATTACCTTTGTTTACTGCCATTCAAACCATGAGGAATGCAAGCTGCAATGAGTTAATGAGTGATTGATAAGAGCAGCCAGCTGATGCAGGAATGGTTAACCGAAATGAATTATGTTTCCTGCTTTATAATAGTTGCTCTTGAAGTCTTTGATCGTTTGCTTTCTTGGTTTATAGTTGGATTTTGGGCACATGAATGCATGATCAAAGAAGGCTAATATCTATTTTCTGGTCTCCCTTGCAAACCAGAGCATAATAAATTGCCACTTCGGTTGGCCCTCCGAGTGGATTAATCTTAGAGAAGGCTGATAAAATTTCCAAAAACTATAAAGGTAAGTTTTGAATTTAAAGTGTATTGTGAAATGGAAATCATTTGGGCTTTTCACGTGCAGTTGCTAGTTTGATAGCTGCTTTATTTGTGGCTCTCACTTCAGCTGAGTCATTAATCAGTTTAGCAAGCTAATTAAAGCAAATGAAACCATAGAATGAAAGTGAAAATATTAGAATTCAGAATGAATCACATTCCAGCAAGCTACCATTTCCTCCACATGTTCTCTTTCTTTCTCACGTGGAATAACAAAGCGATCTAATTCCTCTGTTTCATGACACATATAGTTCACTTTTGGCAGATTGTAATAGGTCTTGATCAGCATTATACAAACTGAAGCCAACTAAAAAGGCAGACAAGTTGTGCCAAAACATTAAACATATAACAGTATAATACTCTCAGTTTCCTTATTAAGTTCTTCATTATTGATAACGAGAAAGGAAAAATCTTGCTTATCTACAGTACGCGATGTTGATGTGCGAGATAGGCAAAAATATCCATTAGTTGGGTGTGTATATTGTACAACGACCGGATGTATCGATAATGTAATTTTTAAATTTATATAAAAAATATAAATAACTGCATAAAATTTATAAATAAATATATAAAAATTATAAATAAATGTATATAAAAACTATAAATATAATTTTTACATATTTATTTATAAGTTTTGTAAATATATTTATGATTTTTATATATTTATTTAAAAAAATTATAAATAAATATATAAAAATTATATTTATAATTTTTACACACTGGTTTATAATTTTTATATATTAATTTATAATTTTTACGTAAATTTAAAATTTCATATATTGATACTCTGAACCTTCTGAATAAGACTATACAAAGAATCCAAATGAACTGCTGTGATTCTTTGTTAGGATGTAAAAATCATAAATATATTTACAAAACTTATAAATAAGAATCCAAATGAACTGCTGTCAATTTCATATATTGATACAAAGAATCCAAATTACATCCTAACATTACATCCTAACTAGGTTATCAGCAGGCAAAGAACTGCTGTGATTCTTAATTAGGATGTAATGTTTCAAGGATATACCCTTGACTGTTTTGTTCTTATTGCTTATAAGAGTAATAAAGCTTTGGTGTTTTTATATCAAAAAAAAAAAAATGAAAATGACTATAATAGTCATAACACAAAGACGAACGTGTCTTAAAATATTATTCTCCGCTGAGATTAATTATTACAATTTCTTAGTTTTTTGTGAATAATATTACACTCATTATTAAAAATGTGTTGATCCAGGACGTCTAATTACAATTACATGCTTGGGTAAAGAACTAGTGCGCTTGCTCTTCGAGGAAAACGCAGAAAAAAATAAAAACTGAGGCGTATAACCATGCAGAAACTACCCATCAAATGGAATGAAACTTCCTGAAAAGATATTGAAAAACGCCAAATTAGGGATGTCAATATCATTTTCCGTCAAAAGTAATTCTCACTTTTGTCAGAGAGCATGTACTCATCTGAACGCAATTAAACAAAGTCAAGTAAAAAAGAAATTGGAGAAACGGGTCTTATAGAAGTAGTGAATTCCACTTTTAAGTTTCGTGCGATTGAACATAGTGCAACATCTACATGGATTCAGCTACATATTATGCCTCTCGCTATATGTATACGATTTTACATTAAATTTGCATTGAAACACATCAAAGAATATGATTTTTGAATAAGTGTTATGGTGATTTAGAATTCTTGTATCAAAAAAGATTCAATAGCACAAAGAATGAACGTAGTGTTCTGAAAGTTTTTAGAAGGCTGCGTAACTTTCCGAAATATTCCGAAAAGATCCAAAAGGAGTCAAAAGCTGTAAGAAGCATGCGTAAGACTCTAGAAGGCCCTAAAAGATTCCGGAAGGTCATAGAAAGATGTAAAATCCTACGGAAGGTTCCGAAAGCAAGTAAAAATATCTGGTGTCTAGGACTTTCTAGAGATATCTAAGTTAGTATACAGTAGTCTAGTGTGATCTAGGCATGTGTGGATGTATCTAGAATTACTTGGGTAATAAGTAAGACCTTGTAAATATCTTAGGATAGTTCTAGATCACTAATAGGGTAATGACATGTGGCGGAATGTTAGCCACACATTGATCAGGAAGTGTTTGCCTATAAATAGGGATGAACCCTCATTTGTAAAGTAAGTCATGTCAAGTTATGCTAAGTCATGTTAGACTCAAGTGTTCAAGAGTCTTGCAAGCCTCGTAAACTACCTAGTGTATAATGAATATTTCCTCACCCAAATCTCTTGTGTCCTTGTTCTCTTTCGTTTGAACTTCTCTTTTAGCGGTTTAAGGCTTATTAGGTGTACTTTGGGTTATGTTTGCGCTTAAGGCTGCACGGTCTCTGCTTATAAAACAATAAGGCCGTGACAGTTGGTATCAGAGCTGAGGTTTGGAAGAGGTTTAGTTGAGGTTCATTGTGTGGGGTGTTGAGAACAAGTTTAAGGTAGAGACGATTGCAGGGATTTCAGTTGTGAGTGAGGAAACTAGGGGGCGTGGGGAAGCTCCCACTAGAGGGAAAAAGACTCGTGGCCAGGAGAAGTCTCATGAAATGATGAGCGCTATGGAGCTAGCCATGGCTGATATGAGAAAAGGCTAGATAGGCTAGAGCAAGGGGTGGAACAAGGCATGAAGGAGATCTATGACAATAGGTCGAGGGAGGGGAATCAGAGTCATTGTTAACTAATTGTATTATTATTCCTGACTTGTATAAAGCACGATCTTGAGTGGTAAAAGAGTCGTTCTTGGGACATATTCAAGTTAAGAATTGAGCAGAATTTGGCATATTGGTAAAAAATGGACACATATTTTTGCGCTTCCACTCACAAAGGATTCGCATGAGAGGATGATGACATTTCGTTGGTTTAGGAAGGGGAATCAAAGTCATTCTCGACTAATTATATTATTGTTCTTGATTCATATAAAGCGCGATCCTAAGTGATAGAAGATGCTCTCTCGAGACATATTTAGGTTGGAAACTATACAAAATTTGGTGCATCAGTCGAAAATGATCACGTATTTTCGCTCTTCCACTCGCGGGGGAATTGTCTGAGAAGATGACGACGTGGTGATGAGTTAGGGAAAGGGAATCAGAGTTGTTTCTGAGTATTTGTATTGTTCTTCCTGACTCACATAAAGCATGATCTCGAGTGATAAAAAAAATTCCTGAGAAATATACAAGTTGGGAATCATGTAGAATTTGGTGTATGGGTGAAAACATAGACACATATTTTTCTGGTTTCACTCGTGGAGGATTCATATGAGAGGATAATGGCATGACAGCAGGTAGAGGAAAGGGAATCGGAGTCATTCTTGACTAATTATATTGTTGTTCTTGACTCGTATAAAACGCGATCTATAACTGATAAAAAAGGCGATCTTGAGACATCTACAAGTTGAAAATGTTCCCAACTCATATAAAGTGCGATCTTGAGTGGTAAAAGAGATGCTCCCAAGACATATGCAAGTTGGGAACCGTGCAAAATTTAGCGTATTGGTGGAAAAAGGACATGTGTTTTTGCACTTCCACTCATGAAGGATTCGTATGAGAGAATGAAGGCATGGCGGTGGTTAGGGGAAGGGAATCAGAGTTGTTGCTAACAAATTGTATTGTTATTCCTGACTCCTATAAAGCAAGATCTCGACTATAAAAATAAGTGTTCTTGTGACATACACAAGGCATAAAGCATGAGGATTTTGTCATTTTGAGCATATCAAGACATGTTTTTATCGTTGACAACCATATTTGATATGCATGAGAGGATGACGACATATTCGTGGGTCGGGGAAGTAGAAATGGAGTTGTCTCAAAAAGTGTGATCATTCCTTACTTGAATAAAGTAGGATTCCGAGTTGTAAACGAGGCGCTCCCGATAGAAATTTTAACATTACAAACATTTTAAATAAATACTAACACCCTAAATTAATTATTTAAATATTTTCAATATTTTTCATAAAAATTTTCCGTCTTTGTAGGCTAATTATATAATTATATAAAACAGGAATGGAATTGCATGTGTAACTAGAAAATTAAAATTATGTGTAATCAACTTAAATAAATAAAGTAAATTGCATTTAATATCTTATCTAACTACCCAAAATTACATAATGCATTTAATATATCTATTTTTTGTTTTTGTTTTTCTTACTATGAAAAAAAAATTTACGTAAATTTTTTTTTATGTAATTACCATAAAATACTCACCTGATATATTAGAGAATACATATCGTGGTGAAAAGTTTTATTTTTGTTTTGCTGCATAATTGTTTCTACCATTTTTATTTGTAATTTTAATGAATAGAAATAATTAAAAATATATTTAAAAAATGAAGAAATAGTTAAGCATGTTATTGTACCGTCATAGTGTAAATAGTACAGGTTGCAAGCAATCTGCCAAAGCAAGTGAATTGCATTGATTGACTGCCAAATGGCAAAGAAATAACATATCAACGCCACAATCACAGATGCTAATGGTAAGTAGGTGGATGGACCATTTTAGCTTGAAGATAGATGTGGCTGGTAATTTACTACAGCGGTTTATAGTATGGAACACATGCTTGATCGAAGGTGAAGATTTGTGAAGTATTGTGGCTCAACTTGTGCAGACAACAGAGTGGCGTAGACATACAAATAAAGCCGCACAAGAGTGCTAAAATGCAATATCAAACATTGTAGGCAAAGACTTCACGCAAGCACACAAGATGTTATGTGCAGGGGCACAAAATCTGGGTTTGGAACAGTATTGAGGTAGAGACTTTATGCCAGAACGCAACTGCGATTTTCCTAGTCTTATTAAGACACTTGGCACTTATGTTATTGGCCCACCAAACTTGGTATATAAAAAAGGGATGTGTTTCTAGTGTAATAAGATAAGAGGGAAGAGAGGCAAAATAAAGAGATAGGGTTTAGAGTGATTGAGGATTTCTTAGAGAGAAAGTTAACCTAAATTGTACCAGATGTCCTTGTAAAATCTCTTATACTCTCTTGATTTTTACCATAGTGAGTTGCTCATCACTAGCAACTAGATGTAGGATCACTTTTGATCTGAACCAGTATCAATCATTGTGTCCTTCTTGTTGTTTTCTTTATTTTCTTTGCTTGGGTGTGTGCTTGAAACTCCTAGTTTAATTCCGCATTAAGCTACTTGTGAGTGTGTGCGCCTCTCATCTTCACAATAGTTACTTGCTGTATAATAGTTACCTTAAAGCCTTTGATGTTTTGCTTCTTAGTTTATAATTGGATTTTGGGCACATGAATAAATGATCAAAGAAGGCTTCTATATGTTTTCTGGTCTCCCATTAAAACCAGAACTTAAATAAATTGCCACTTCGGTGGTGCTCTAAATGGATTAATCTCCTTTAGGTGAGAGCATGTGTGCTAGTGCACTATCATATCTATAATTTCAATATACAATTGAAAGTAAATTGAAACAAAATAAAATGATAAGGAAAGGAAAAAAAGAAAAAAACAAATCAACTTGAGTTTGGCTAGAGGTAGAGATACATAAAAATTTGCATTGCCTTAACAATAGCCCAATCTCAAAATCTACCAATTTCCTATCTTGGATGAAATAAAGGTGCATTTATTTATTAACTTCCTTGTTAGACATGCATAGTCTTCCCTTCAACTTAGAGCAAAACAATGCAATGCTGGGAAATTGGCACCAAGGAGACAAATAAGGGATCAAACTCTCATTTTCAAGTCTCAAAAAATGTTATGACACTTCATGGTTCCATTTCTATACATCGCAACATAGGCCATGTTTAGGAGTTGGGATTGCACTGGACTGGATTGGACTGAATTGATATTAGAATTAAGACTGAACTAGATTGGACTATATAATAATGTCTTATATTGGGTGCAATATGAGATTGTCCTGTATAATATTGTCTAATGTTTGGATCAATATGGGACTGGATTGTTAACAAAGATAATAATTTTTAAGAAAATAATTTTAAAAAATAAATTAGTTTAATTTTCATTCATATTGAATTTGAATAAAAAAAATTTGATATTTCTATTAAATAATAATATAAAATATTTTTAACTAAAATTAATTATTATACAAATTGAAATATATTAAATATTATAATTTATTAACATAGTATTTAAGTATTATTAGATTATATTTTTATATTATTAAATTAATATTTATTTTTATATTCATGTTATATTATTATTTCATCATTTTCACAGGTAAACAATCAAAACTGATTTTATTACATATTTAAATATAATTAAACATTACTACATTCTATTATTTAATTTAGTTTTAATTTTAGTTAAAAATTAAAAAAGTTGTCCTAACTTAGGACTATAAGTCCCATGTCGCAAGGTGGGACTGATAGTCCCATTAAATTGGCCTTGTAGGGAGGGTGTGGGGACTAACTTGGACTATCAATCCAATCCCACGTCTGCATCAAACATGGGGATAACACTAAGATTAGTCCAATCCCATGCGTAGTATTCTCCCAAATGCGCCCATAATGTATAGTTTCAAAAAGCAAAACATGTAAGGAGATGATGTAAGGGAGTAAAGTACATCCAAGCTTAGAAATATGGATAAGTGAGTTCAAGCATTGAATGAAAGAATACTAAAGGGTTCGTGAGATAAATTTTATGAAACATCAAAGAAGAGAAGATTTAATGATTTTAGCGGGTTTATGAAGATTTTCACTACCAAGAAAAGATTTTATATACTTCGTTAAGTTTGTTAGTTTGTTACTTTTCTAAAAACTTAAGATTTTTTTTTTATTATTTTTCTCAAATAACATGGAGGGGATTCAAACCTACCACTAGTGAGTCATGACAACTCTTATGCAATGTTAATTTTACTACTTCTCTAAAAGTTTAAGATCGTAGATTTGGGCATAATATGACAATACTCTCTAATATACTTAGCCAAACCTTAGAGAAGGCTAATGAAATTTTCCAAACTGTAAAGGAAAGTAGTGAATTTATAGTTTATCATGAAATGAAAATCATTTGGGCTTTTCACGTGCAGTTGCTAGTTCGATGGCTACTGTATTTGTTTTAGTTGAGTCATTAATCAAGGTAGCAAGCTAATTAAAGTAGATGAAACTATAGAATGGAAGTGAAAATGTTAGAATTCAGAATGTTTCACATGTTCTCATAATATATATTACAACCATCTTGTAATTTGCTCACATCATCTCTTACTATTTCCTCCACACTTTCTCTTTCTTTCTCGCATGAGATCTAATTCCCTTGTTTCATGATACATCAACACTTAAAGTTTAGTTTGGCATATTGTAATAGGTCTTGATCAACATTATACAAACTTAAGCCAACTAAGAAGGGAAATAATTTGTGCCAAACATATAACAGTATAATACACTCACTTTCCTTATTAAATTCTTCATAGTTGATAATAAGAAAGGAAATATATCTCACTTACCTTATAGGATTACATGTCTCACCTAGTCCAGTAAGGCCGATGATAAACGAGTAGCGCACTTTCTTGATAACAAAGGGCTCAGGTAGGGCTGGGAATTTGGGTTCGTTGGTCGTGTTCATGTCACGTCGAGTTGTGACACGACAAAGATTCGCCCAACCCGAACACAACCCATTTATTATTTGTGTCAAGGAGACCTAACCCGAACATAACCCTATTATTAAATGGGTAATAAATGGGTCATTTTCGTGTTAGACATGAATATGACACGTTTAAATATTTGACATGCTTATAACTCATTTTACAAACATAATTACGATACGTTTAAATGATTAACATGATTACGACACGATTAAGCATTACAATTTCCAAACTATTTTAGTATTTTTAAATTAAAAAGTAATAATAAGAAAATATTTAAAATTCATTCTGAAAGTTCTGGAAGTATGCAGTTATAAGAAATATAATAGTAAACTGTAAAGTAAATTGGCACAGGAGAATTTTTACGTGGTTCGGTTATAAAACCTATATTCACGGACAACTATAGAGTTGCAGTTCACTAAGTTCTTGTTTGTACAATCTTTAGAACCTTTTACAGTGCTGACTCACTTTCACACACTGACATAATCTTTATAAAACAAAATCCCGCCAAGATCTTAAACTCTAGTGACACTGCCCATTCTCTGTCACAGATAACTTAACAACACGCTGTTAAGTTATACATAACAACCGATGTCTGACGCTAAATTACATAAACACTTAACCCGTAAGTTATCCCAAGTGTCTACTAACTCACAAAGACCTAATCAACAACTCATGTACGATTTCTATCTCTCATACATAAAACAAAGATTCAAAGAATCAAATCAATAAAGAAATTTCAATTTGCGTTGAAGCTCTTCTCTCAAATCTTGGAATGTCGAAACAAAGAACACTCCCAACCAATGTGTATTTTCGCCAGCCCAGTTATGTAAAAATAACTTAGTATATATAGTGGGAGGTCTGGATGAAATCTCCTAGAAATCCTGTAAAAATCTAAATCGAAATCACATTAGGATTAGGAGAAATAAAGTAGGAAGGAATATAATTAAAACTCCTAAAGGAATTAGGACAAATAAATATTCTCCTATTCTAAGTAGGATACAAGATACTATATCCTAATCTAAAGAGATATTTATTACAAATCAAATACTTCCTAAAATATAATTCTAGAAATAGTAAAATAATAATCAAAGTAATATTCTTGTTTTATTACAAGTTAAACAAAATATATTATGTGCATGACACATGCATATGTAGTAGACTTTGACACCAACAATCTCCCCCTGTTTGGCAACTTGTGATGAAAACACTAAATTGTTTCTGATCAAAGAAAATCACACATGATAAGCTAGACATAACCATAAGCTATCATGAAATAGCAAACATAAAATATCATGTGTGAAGAAATAACCACTGTGCTGTTACAAATCTCATAACAGAACATTGTCAGAATAAGCATATCCTGCAATTTCAACACAAAGTGAAGTTTGTCGCATTGATCAATCAACACTGTAATCAATTCATGATTGGAGCAATTAGATCAACAATGCAATCAAATTATGATAAGAGCAAAAACGTCTGAGCAAAAACATTCAACAAAGCAGGATAACACAAAAAATAGTAAAAGCACAAATCATCAAAATAGTTCAAATGCACACACAAAGCAAGCATAAGCATAATAAGTTCTTCTTACTCCCTCTTACTTACATCCCTTGAGAAACAAACAACAAAAATATAAACAAAATAGAAGTTAAACACAGTTATATCAGAAATAACAAAAATATCACAAAAAGATCAGAAAAACTCCTTCTCTCCCCCTTGATTTCAACACAAGTGCCAAAAGCACTTAACGAAGTCTTGGAGACTTTCAAACAGGTGGAGAAGAGGAACTGCCAGGCCGCTTCTTATATCTGCCAGCCTTCATTTTAAGTCGTTTCCCAGTAGAGATAGGTGTAGGCTGCTCAGAAGGTTTAAGAATAGGCTGCTCTTCAGCTGTCTTAGAGGAAGTGACAGTAACTTCAGCCACAATCTTACGAATCTCCTTGTCAAGTCTTTCTTCACTGGTTTCTGTTGTCTGCAACTCAATAGCAGGTTGTTGAGAAGGAACCAGTGACTCTTTTGCAAGAATAGGTGGTGGAGATATGGCTGGTGCAGTTGTTTCTTCAACAGGAGGAGGTGCTTGAGTTTGCTCTGCCTCTAGCGTGGTGTCTGTGATATGTGGGGGTTCCCGTGTGGATGGTGGAGAAACATGATACTCTGCTTCAGGGATTGGAGTAACTGGAGGTTCATTCTCAGCAAGTGATGAAGGCAATTTCATCTCGAATTCTGCTTGTACTGGTTCATTTGACAAAGATTCATCTCTCAGTTTAGGAGCTATTGATTCAATTTTCTGGTTCTTCTTGTCAGACGGTTTCTACACCATTTCAACTTTCTTCTTTCTTCTCAATTTTCTTCCCTTAGCAGTTGACTTGACTTTCTTTTGCTTTTGCTGTTATTCTGTTGTTATGTCTATCTCAACAGCAGGTTGTGCAGCTTGTTCTACTTTAGCCATTTGCTTAGTTTCAGTAAGCATTGGAGCATCAATAACTGGTTTGTGCTCAATTGACTTCGCAAGATCCACATGTTCAGTCTCCATTGGTTGTGGCTCTTCTGCTGTACCATATTGCCTTGCAAACTTTGCCTTCCAAACATTTTGTTTTGCTTTGATGTCTTTCAAATTTGTTCGAGTCCAGTATATGGACTCAAGCATCTCACTCAGGCCATAGCTGTTGAAGTCTGTCAGCTTCACAGGCCTTTCCATCTGTAACTTCCTCTATGACATGTACTTCATGAACTTTTGTTTGATGGCTTCTGTAAGGAACTTATTGAACTTTGGTTTTACTTTGTCTTTTATCTTTCTCACGGGAACTTGCTCATCCTCACTCATGGCTGGATCAACAGCGATCTCTACAGTGCTTGTTGTGTTGGAGAGGATGGTACATTATTGCTCCTGTTGTAACTTGAGTTACTGTAAGAAGATGAAGAACTGGTAGATTTTGTCGAACTAGACGAGGTATCCATTGTTAAGGTTTACAGGCTGCAGCAAAGTTCTCAGACCAGAGAGAAAAAGCAAGACGAGGGACAATAGAGAAACTATAGTAGGAGTGTGGTATGAATAGGAGGAGCCCAAAACCAATTCGTAATATACTAGGCCAAAATTTAAAGAAATTTTGTTCTTAACAAAATAATTATATTTCCAAAACCGTTTTAATAACTGTCATTAATGGACAGAAATTCAAATTTTGATTTCTATTTGAATAATGAATTCCAATAGAATTAGGATTCCCGCCACTGAAACTTCTCTCTCTTAATTCAATAATGCTGACATGGTATTTTTGACACATTGACACACAAGAAGATCAAATTGCGGATTGGCACAAAAGAGCATCGTATGTTATGAAAAACGTTACAAAAAATAGTTAAAAATAACATAACAACAATATCTGGATATCATATAAATCATTCTAAGAAAGCATATTTCAGAGCTGTTTATTTACTTTTAATTATTTTATCACTTAATCCCATTGAGTGATCAACTTGAGCATGCTTCTTACACACACAAAAGTTAGTCTCAATGTGAATTTTCTAAATAAATACAATAGCTTTCACATATGTATAGAGGTAGCCCTTTTCCATTTGAGTGGGTGACGTCAACATATTTCCTAGATACAATGAGGTTACTCTTAATGGATGGCTTTTACACATCATATACTGGTAGCCCTCTCTGTATTTTTCATTTTAAATTAGTATCTAATCATTTACATAAATTTTATATCATAGCTCACACATACTTAATTAGAAGAAAAATTATGATATTGCAGATACAAATAACATAACAGGAAACAATGTTTATTCAGATAACTGACGGATGCCTAAAGCCTTTCTTAGATTTTTAAATCTTGTTGTATCCAATGCCTTAGTGAACAAGTCAACCAATTGTCTATCAGTGGAGATGTGTTAATGTGTATCACCTTAGACTCTACTAGTTCCCTTATAAAATGGTATCTTATGTCAATGTGTTTTGTTCTAGAATGCTGAACAAGATTTTTGGAAATATTTATAGCATTAGTATTATCACAAAACATAGTTATAGGCTTTTGCTCAATACCATAATCACTCAACATTTGCTTCATCCATAATAGTTGTGTGCAACAACTCCCTGTTGCTATTTATTCGGCTTCAATAGTAGACAAAGAAATAGAATTCTGCTTTTTGTTGTGCCATGAAAGCAAGTTAGTACCAAAATAAAAACAACCTCCTGAAGTACTTTTTCTGTCATTTGTATTTCCTACGCAATCAGCGTCACTAAACCCTGCAAGATAATCATTTGTACCTTTAAAAAACCATATTTCATAATCATATGTTTCATGTACATACTTGATGATTCTCTTAGCTGCTGCAAGATGTGATTCTTTGGGATTTGCTTGAAATCTTGCACAAAGTCCTACACTAAAGCACAAGTCTAGTCTACTTGCTATGAGTTATAGTAGGCTGCTAATAATGCTTCTGTACAAACTTGCATCAACATCTTTTCCTGCATTATCTTTTAAAAGTTTAAGGTTAGTACTGATAGAAGTTTTCATTGGTTTTGAATTTTCAAGCCCAAATTTCTTTACAAGATTTTTAGGATATTTTGATAAAGATATGAATATCCCATCATTCATTTGCTTAACCTGCAGTCCAAGAAAGAAATTTAATTCTCCTACTTTGCTCATCTCAAACTCTTCTTGTATCAACTTAACAAACTCATTAGTTTTGCTTTTGTTAGTTGATCTGAATACAATATCATCAACATATATTTGAGCAACAATAAAATAGTTAAATGCATGTTTGATAAACAATATCTTATCATTGTTGCCTCTTTTATAACCTCTGTTGATCAAAAAGTTTGTCAACCTTTCATACCAAGCTCTAGGAGCTTGTTTCAAACCATACAAAGCTTTGTGCAATCTGTGCACAAAATCAAGATGTTTAGGATCTTCAAAACCCTTAGGTTGTTCAACAAAAACTTCTTCGTTGAGATATCCATTTACAAATGTTGTTTTAACATCCATTTAGTACAATTTAAAGTCAACCAAACAAGCAATTGCTAGTAGTAATCTGATTAACTCAAGTCTAGCTACTGGTGCAAAGGTTTCATCAAAGTCTATGCCTTTTACTTGTGTGTAACCTTGTGTAACTAGCCTAGCTTTGTTTCTCACTACTTGACCACTTTCATCAATTTTATTTTTGAATATCCATTTAGTTCCAATGACATTTGCATTTTCTGGTCTGGGAACTAATTCCCATACTTCATTCCTTTTAAACTGATTAAGTTCATCTTGCATAACTTGAATCCAAACATCTTCTTTTAAGGCTTCTTTCACATTTTTTGGTTCAACTAAAGACACATAACATGCAAACCTTACCTGATTTCTTATCTTGCTCCGAGTTTTCATCATGCCATCTGGTGTTTCAATGATAGAACTTATTGAATATGCCTTCTAAATCCATGTGGGTGGATCTTTCTTTTCATCTTTATTCCTGATTGAATTTCTGTTCAAATCTGAGTTGTCAGTTATTGTTGTTATGTCAGGTGTAACAATAGCTATTTCCTCTTTCATAACAGAATCATCTTTACTACTGTTGCTGTCTGAATCTGATTTCTCTGTATCTTTTATGAAGCTGGTTATGCTTTCCTCTTGTAAGTACTTTGCATAATCATCAGATCATCAAATATTACGTTGGCAGATTCCATGACTGCCTCTGTTCTGAGATTGTAAACTCGAAATGCTTTGCTATTTTAAGCATATCCCACGAAGACTCCTTCATCACTTCTAGGATCCAATTTTCCTAACTACTCTCTGCCATTTAAGATGCAACATCTACATCAAAAGACATGAAAATATTTCAAATTAGGTTTTCTACCTTTCAAAATTTCATAAGGTGTCTGGTTAGTGTGAAGTCTTAGAAAAACTCTATTTGAAATATAGCAAGCAGTGCTTATTGCTTCAGCCTATAACCTCTTGGTCAACTTCTTCACTACAAGAAAAGTAGGAATAGATGACTGACACTTTATGATAAAACTCGTTATATCATCAAAAAATGACATAATGATGATAGAATTATACTCTATCAGAAACTTTATGATAGACATGTGATATATTTTTTGTCTATCAATAATTGATGATAGAACAGTGATAGAAATTAACTCTATCAAGAATTTCATGATATAAATTTTTTATTGACCATGTTTGACCGAAATATAAATTAATATTTTATTAATTATGAGCAAAAAAAATAATTTTGTTAATAAAATATACAGGATAAAACACATCGTTTAATCCTTAATAGAAGACAAAAGAATATTTTTCGTTTCCCTCTTTAACTTTCGGCTCCCCTCTTCTTCCCTCTTCTATTTGCCCTAGAAAATCTTTTTCCTCTTCATTCTTTCAGTCTCTGAGTCGCTCCCACCATCAACGGTAATACATCCCCCTCTCTCACCGATCGAATCAATTGCTCTCTCCCTTTCTTTCACTTTGTCAGCAGCGCCCTCTCTTTAGTTCTTTCACTGTCTCTAAGCCGCTCCCACCATCAACGGAAAGACATCCCCATCCTCACTTGCGATGAGCTCACCTTCACAGATCCAGGCTCCTTTCTCACGGTCGAGTCATGTCAGTCTTGCCTCCTCTCTCGGTCTCTCTTTATCTTCGATTTTTTAGGTATTTTAATCTCCTCTGCTCTGTGCCTCTGTTCTATTCTGTTGCTCTCTCTTATTAATATTCTAGTATAAGAGCTTTGGTGAACGCTGGTTCTATTGTAAAGTTCTTCCCTAATCTTTGAGAGCAAAATTGTCACAACTGCCAGATTTTGCGGAGTGCTGTCTACACACCTGAGAAAATGGTTAAGAAATAGAAACCTTCTAGCTGTAACCTGTGTATTACGAGTGGAAAAAGGGTAAGCAACCTATACATAATTTCTGCTTTGCTTTCCTGTCCTGTACTGTCTTGTGTTTTGATTTTACAGTTTTCCCGATCCAACATGGTGGTTTTCAGGCCAATCACACCTGGCCAGGTGCTGTTTCCTTATAATTTCTTCATTTTGATTTATTTTATTATTTTAATTATTTTTCTGATGTTAATTGAATGTGTTTCAATTTGATAGCTTTTGCCTCGTTAGATTATTAATACTATTATTTTTGTTTAATGTATTTTATTAGCTGTAGATCTTTTATAACTGATGCTTGTAGTTATCATTTTGATTTGTTGTTGATAATAATTGATGATTAAGTTACTAAAATATGTAATTACTTCAACAAAACTCGGTGAGTCTGTGAGTGAAGCAACTTGAGAACATTAGAAAAAAAATGAGAGAGTTAAGCTAACATTTAGTTTAATGTAAGTTCTCAGGAACAGAGTTCAGTGCCTGAAATCATATTGGATATTAGTAAGGTGTTAAAGAATCATAGCAAGAGGTGTTGGATGCCAGAGGCATGAAAATTTCTCCACTTGTGGACTGTTTTTTTATGCATTAAAAAAAGCTGAAACAAACAAGATTTGACCAGCAGAAGAAGAGAATCTGAATTTGGTAAGCTATTTTGCTTCTGAATGCTTTATTGATTACAGAACAGCTCTGTTATCTTCTCCGAAGAAAAAAAGTTGTTAATTGGAAGTAGCTGACAAGCTATTTTCCCTAGCATAGCACTGCGTGTAAAAGAAGATAATCTGATGAGAAAGAATTGGCTCCAATTTCATTAACTGAATATTTATTTTAGTTATAATTACACAAGTACGAAAGAAGATATTTATATGGTGATCATGGATATAAATATTTCAATCATCACGTGATATCCTTTGTTGTATTGTTCAACCTTTATTTTTAAAATTCATGACCTATACAGGAAATGCTAATGTGAAGCGAGTGTGTTCATCATTTATTGTGCATGCTAATGATATTTTATTTGCACTGCAGGTTAAATGAACACCATTTTCAAATCTTTCTGGGGCTGGAAGCAATCTTATGATGAAAACAGATGATAAGGTAAGTGTTTCTGATCAGAAAGCACTTTATTGTGTCATGTTATCACATTTTCTACTTGTGACTTCTTGCTGAACTTGAAGGATACACTTATAAGACTGATCAACACTTCAGATAACATTAGTTCCAAACTGACATATCTGCAATTAATCAATGGAAGAATCAAAGTCTAAGTGACAGCGAGCAACACTCAACTAGGCAAGTGGCAGATTTCATTAGTTTTTCCTTTCCGTAATGTATGTATTCTATTCATTTTACTAGCCACAAGTTTTATGGGATCTAATACTTCTCAAAGTCTGATTTCTGAAAATTATATTTTGAAAATATCTACTTTAAATGTGCAGATTTGACGCTGTCAATTTATCAATATTATGACAATGTTGAAGCAAGATTTATGGAAATACCTTCTATAATGTCAAATGATGTTGTATGACATTCACATAGGCAAGTGCCTTTGACTATCATATTTAATTTGTCATTCCAAGAGTTATAAATCTTGATCTTGTAATATCATGATAACTCTTTTCCTTCTCTTTTCTTTTCTTTTCTTAATCGTGTGAAATCTTTACTCTAGTTGTAGATAGGATATCAAGTTCCAACGGAGGGCTAAATTTGCAGAGGAAGCCAGCTTTAATACATACATGTATTGTGAAGTTTAAGGTAAACGATAGTGCCTTCATTAACATATCATGGGTAATTTGAGTGATTGATGCCATATGGTTGGCTTATAGTGAAATATAATCCAGCTAGTGGCCTGAGCCACATATACTCGTAAATATGATGTCTGATAGTATATTTGGTTATTAGCAGGCTATACTTATAATCCATGAACAACTTTTTTGTCAGGTAAACAAGCCGGGGTGAACCATGACAGTTGTTATACATGCCTAAGATCGACATAATTAAATGTTCTTAGTATGATGAAGTTTATTGAAATTGGGATTCTGGAGGTATGTAAAATTCTTATCTTCCTGGCTATTGTCTGTTACATAATGAAACAAATCCAAACAAATAGGATGTCCCCATCAAGAGAAAAGAAGATGATTTTCTCTTTTATTGTATCTTTCAGATCTGAAATCTGGAAGATAAGCAAGAGAAAAGTCTTCTAACAACTCATCTTCAGAGGATAATTTCACAAAATATTCAAGTTGGTTAGTAATGCTTCACAACCACTCTCCACTTCGATTATTTAAATAGCTCTCATTTATAATGAAACGTATAGGTACTGGAAAGTTAGTCTACATTTTAACTCTAATTAATCTGATGAATTTATTTTATTAAGCATACGATTGCCAGTGGTAACGATTTCAAAATCTAGTTGTTAAATTCTATGCACTGCTTCAATTTTGCATGATGATTGATCATGGAATGAGTCTTGAGTTACTTTTATAGCTGCTGTGATTTCGAAAATAACAATAATATTGCCTTACGCTTATCCTGTCTTCTGCAGTTATATCTTACAAATAGATATTCAAGGATGCTTTTTGTGAGCTAAACAAGTTTGAAATAGCTGTTTTAGCAAGGCTGAGGATTATTCTAAATCGATTGAAGGCTGAAAATGTACATTTACAATAAAATGGACAACTTTGGGTTCAATTGTTTTTGTCTGCGTTTTTCAGTCATCGACAACAAGACAAGATCACAGTGCCATTCATGGTGCAATTGCTGTGTAAGCAGGCTTCACTGGTGGTCCTGTTAACCAGATAAATGCTTCCATTCCATTCGATGTAGTAAATGAGAAAACATGAGGAGTTTTGCTGGCTTAGCTAGTCAAATATAAAACACTTGCTCTTAGTTGCTGAAATTTGTCATGTGAACACCAAATTTCATTTGTTGGCTATCATTTGTTGTTGCTTATGGATTTGAATTAGAATCACAATTTGTTGTTGATAGTTACTAATGACTTAGCTTATGTATTGGTAATGATATACATGATCTATGTAACTTTTCTCTATTTTGTTATGTGGATGTCATTACTATAAAAAGTTTTTTGGCTCAATTGGATGTGCACTTTAACTTTTAATTCTTATTGAATTTGTAAATGAATTTTAGACATAATAATGCGTAAATAAAATAAAAAATCATAGTTCTGCATAACTAAATTTAAATATTGTGACAGAAAATACCAATCATAATTTCTGTCACAAACAATATAATTTACCCACAAAAATTAATCACTAATTGTTGTGCCAAATTTTTTATACCAAAATTAAATAGGAATTAAAAGAATCAATTTTCCCGCCAAAATATTCAAATTTAAAAAAATATCAATTTCCCGCCAAAAAATTCAAGGAAATTAATTAAAAAATTAATTTCTTAGTGTGATAGATATATGACATGTAATAACTATCATAAAGTTGATGATAATTTTTTTCTTTATCATGAATGAGTGACAGTGACATAGACGACTGATAGATTTTCTGTCATCCACCCTTGTTTATGACTATTTGTTCCCGTCATCTATTCTCATTTTTCTTGTAGTGCTTGCTATTGAGTATCACTCTAGCCATCTCTTAAAGACTTCTATTCTTCTTTTCCAAAATGCCATTCTGTTCAGGTGTTTTAGGAGCTGAAAATTCATGGTCAATTCCATGATATTTGCAAAAGTCAGCATAGTTAACATTTTCAAATTCCTTGCCATGATCACTTCTAATTCTCACAATCCTGCAAATGTTCCTATTTTACTCATTTTCAAACTTAACACAAAGATTCTTGGAAGCCTCAAAAGTGTCATATTTTTCTTTAATGAAATCAACCCAAGTATATCTAGAAAAATCATCCATACAAACAAATATGTATATCTTACCTGTTATGCTTTCAATTTGTATAGGACCCATAAGATCCATGTGAAGCAAATCAAGTATCCTGGATGTGCTAAGATGTGGATTGGATTTGTGTGAATTTCTAATTTGTTTTCCTAATTGACATGATACATAAATTTCATTAACTTTGTCATCAAGTTTAGGAACTCCTTTTACAGCACCTAACTTAGTTAATTTAACCAAGTCTTTGTAATTTAAGTGTCCTAATTTTTGATGCCACAATTCTAAATCCGAAATCCTAGCTTGAAATGCAATCTTTACCAAATAAAAATTATCTGAAGATCTATTACCTTCTAGAATGCATTTACCAAAATTATCTAAGACCATGTATTTGTTTTGAGTGAAATTAACAATATACACATATCTGATTAATACAAATAAAATTAGCTTTCAAACCTTCAACCAACAAGACATTTTGAAAGTTAGGTAGGCCTCTGACATTCAAAATACCTTTACCAATGATCTTACTCTTTGCTCCATCTCTATAGGTGACATTACCATCCCTGCATGCTTTAAAATCAGTTAAAAATTGTTTATTTCTAGTCATATGACTGGAATAATCGCTGTCAAAATACCATAAATTGTTAGATACATGATTAAGTGTAGTAAACACAACATGGCATACTGTTTTGTCTTTCTTAACCCACTGCAATTGTGATTTGGTAACAGTTTGAACTGTCTTGATCTTTTATACAAAAGATTTAACAATTTAAAGCATCTAAGCCTAATATGTCACTTTTTACCACAAAAATAATAAATAGGAATGAATTTTCTTACCTTTTCAGGACTAGATTTGAAAGAACTCAGAGGAGAAACAAATGTCTCATTGCTCTTGGAACTAGGACTCGACCTTAAAGAATTAAGTTCAGAATTTTTACCTGAAGTTGAAGCTTTCACAAAAACTGTTTTTGATGAAGATGCAACATTACCTTCTGTATACCCCAATCCATGTTTGTTGAAGTTGTCTCTTCCAAGACTCAAGATCTGATCAAGTTTGGCTGCTCCAATTTTGAGTTGATCAACACATTTTTTGCTTTCAACCAGTTTTGTTGTAATTTTCTCAATATGTGCTGTTTTGTCTGTCAAAACAGTCTCCAGTTCTATGATACGGTTTTCAGAATAAGATTTTTCACATTCTAGCACCTCAATCTTCTTCTTCAAGATTTTCATTTCTTTCTTCTGATTCAGCCATTCACCATAGAGTGCATTGTATATTTCTTGCAACTCTTCATAGTATTCTGGACCATCTTCTTCACCTGAATAATCAACACTGGTTCTGTAATTTTCTATTATGTCAGACATAACAGCTTTCCTTTTATTAGCTGCAGATGCAGTAAATACAACAAAATTGCTCATGCAATCTTGATCTTCTGAATCAGATTCTGATTCATCACTCCAGGTTGCTGTCAAGCCTTTATTCTTCTTCTAAAGATTAGCACATTCAGATTGAATATGCCCATAATCAGAATATTCATAACATTGAATCTGCCGTTTCTTATTTGGTTGCTTTGCTTTCTTCTTGTCATTCTCCTTGCTGAACTTCGTGAACTTATCTTCGTTTGAGTTTGATGGCTTTTCTTGATTCTTTTTCCTGAAATTTATTTTCATGAACTTGACATAATTTTTTTCAGAAAAGCAATCTGTTTAGAATCAGTTTCATGAAGCTTATCATTACTTTCATTATTAGATTTTTCAGTTTTAATATTGAATGCAATGCTTTTTCCTTTTTGCTTCCTAGTACTCTGATTTATTTCAAAGTTTTGGAGAATGCCAATCAGTTCATCAACTCTCATCTCATCAGTGTTTCTAACTTCTTCAATGGCTGAAATTTTAGGTTAAAATTTATCTGGGATAGACCTAATTATCTTGCTAACAACTTTTGCATCAGTGAAAGTCTTTCCAAGCATGTATGCAGAATTTGTGATGTGACATATCTTAGAATAAAACTTAGAAATTAACTCATCCTCATGCATCATCAGATTTTTAAATTGGAAAAATTGAGAAAATAGATAAAATTAGGAACCCTTGTTGAAATTTAGACACATTCTCAAAAATTTTCATGCCATAGACACTTTCTTGATAAAAAGATCCAATTACCCTTATTATTCAATTTTTTTCAAAGCCTTATTTCTTTCTCTTCAGACGATCGAAGCCCATCTCCCTCTCTTAGTTCCTTTCATGTCTGTCTTTACAGTCTCTGCAGCAGCTAAACTAAGTGGGAAGCATGTGTGGTGCAAACTAATGTGATTTTTGTAGGTTAACGCATGTGAAAACCATTGAAATGAGTTGTGAATCTAGTGTTATTTCTCTCTCTTCAGACGACCGAAACTCATCTCCCTCTCTTCAGATTTGATTTAATTTCTAGGAAATTTTAATTCGAGATTTGAGCTTCCGAAGGATTTGTGAACTTATTTAAGGATAAATAGAGTCTTATAATGTGATTTTTGTAGGTTAATGCGTGTGAAAACCGATGAAACGAGTTGTGAATCCAGTGTTACATCGCGACGAAGAAGACACTCGACACTCGAAAACAACCTGTCGAGTTATGTAATATCGAGTGTCGAGTGTTTGTCGAGTGATGAAATGTCGTGTATCGAATGGTGAAATGTCGAGTGTCGAGTATTTTCGAGTGGTGAAATGTCGAGTGTCGAGTGTTATCGAGTGGTAAAATATCGTGTGTCGAGTGGTGAAATATCGAGTGTCGAGTGTTTTCGAGTGGTGAAATGTCAAGTGTCGAGTGGTGAAATGTCATGTGTCGAGTTAAGTAATATCGAGTGTCGAGTTGTGTCGAGTGTCGAGTGTCGAGTGTCGTCTCCGGGTGATATATATCTTGTAATTTGACAATTTCATCCCCAAAAAGAGTGTCGGATGCAAGTAATCACATGCAAGTAATTTCAAAGGGTATTTTAGTCTTTTTATCAAAAAAATGTCTATGGCATGAAAATATTTCAAGGTGTGTCTATTTTTCAATGAGACCCCCTAATTTTGTCTATTTTCTCAATTCTTCCTTTTAAATTAAGAATTCAGTCTCATTAATTTAGATCTTTTAACAAATGCAGTACCTTCATGTTTTACCCCAAGTATGTCCCATGCTTCTTTGGCCACTTTGCACCTTGATATCTGTCCGAAATTGTTTAAATCCACTGCAGCAAAAATTGCATTAAGAGCCTTTGAATTCTAGCTGGAATGTCGGTATTCTTCATCAGTCCATTCATCCTCAGGTTTGGATTCAGAATCACCAAAAGCATTCAACTTTGTTGGCGGTATCCATCCTTTAAGCACACTAGTCCATGCCCTATCATCAAGAGATTTTATATACATCATCATTCTTACCTTCCAATATGAATAATTACCATCATCAAGAATAGGTGGTTGCGTTTCGAATCCTCCATTGCGAATAAACTCCATCCTTCCATATCAGTATGATCGTTTTCTTTACTTGTCTGTCAATGAACCTGCTCTGATACCAATTAAAAGTTCTGGAAGTATGCAGTTATCAGAAATATAACAATAAACTGTAAAGTAAATTGGCACAAGAGAATTTTTATGTGGTTTAGTTATAAAACCTATATCCACGGACAGCTATAGAGCTGCAATTCATTAAGCTCTTATTTATACAATCTTTAGGACCTTTTACAGTGCTGACTCACTCTCACATACTAACCTAATCTTTGTAAAACAAAATCCCGTCAAGATCTTAAACTCTAGTGACACTGTCCACTCTCTGTCGCAGATAACTTAACAACACGCTGTTAAGTTATACATAACAACCGATGTTTGAAGCTGAATTACATAAACACTTAAACCGCAAGTTATCTCAAGTATCTACTAACTCACATAGACCTAATCAACAACTCATATATGATTTTTATCTCTCATACATGAAACAAAGACTCAAATAATCAAATCAATAAAGACATTCCAATTTGCGTTGAAGCTCTTCTCTCAAATCTTGGAATGTCGAAACAAAGAACACTCCCAACCGAGGTGTATTTCCACCAGCCCAGTTATGTAAAAATAACTTAGTATATATAGTGGAAGGTCTAGACGAAATCTCCTAGAAATCCTATAAAAATCTAAATCAAAATCACATTAGGATTAGGAGAAATAAAATAAGAAGGAATATAATTAAAACTCCTAAATGAATTAAGACAAATAAATATTCTCCTATTCTAATTAGGATACAAGATACTATATCCTAATCTAAAGAGATATTTATTGTAAATCAAATACTTCCTAAAATATGATTCTAGAAACAATAAAATAATAATCAAAGTAATATTCTTGTTTTATCACAAGTTAAACAAAATATATCACGTGCATGGCACATTTATATGTAGTAGACTTTGACACCAACACATTCAAAACACAATAAAAAGTCTACAAATATCAAGTCCCATGCAAACTTCAAATACAATTTAGATTCAGAAAAAAATCCATTGCATCTCTTTAACTCTTAAGCAACCTAGAAAGTGTAAAAAATTATGGGTAGTTCAAGATCATATCAAAATTGATAATAATAATATTAATATTAATAAAAATACAACCTTGAATTTAAACATCTAAATAACATATAATGAATTTTAAAATTAATTTGTATTTATAATTGTGTCACTTAAAAAATAATCGTGTCAACCTGTGTTAGTCCTGTTGTCGTATTTCATTAGTGTTGATTGTGTCATAAATGGTTTGTGTCACTCGCAAGTGCACTACCTTAACCCGCACACGACCCTGTTATTAAACGGGTTAAAAATTTCAACCCAAACACGATTAAGATAAACTCAAACCCGCTAGTTTTCGTGTCGTGTCATGTCAGATTCGCGGGTCGTGTAAAAAATTTCCACCCTTAGGTTGAGGATTACTTACTCATATATAAGCAATAGCACACATCAGGCCTATCACAATAAAGAAATCCATGAACACACACTCAGGATTACTAGAAAGAGAAGCAAAATTTGTTCTAAAGCATTAATGCAAATATGACCAAATTTGTGTTCCCACTTGAGATACAATTTTAATGATCAAAACATAATTAAAAAAAAAATTAGGATCCTCGTCTCATCTTTCTACCAAATCAAAAATTACATTAATCCAAGTTTGATTTCAAGATTCATGATCAAAACAGTTGACGAAGGTTATGTTTTGACGAGATTGAATCTTCTCAAGGTTTTGGAGAATGATTCAACAAGGAGTTCTTGATCAACAAGTTGTGTGCTAGGAAAGATTAGGTGAACCATGTGTGTCCCAAGGACCAGAAGTATGATTTTCCAAATCATGCAATAGTGAGATCCGTCGGCAAGGAGAGGTGACCACCCACCTACGGCATTTGATGTGAGAGATGGGCAAAATGTTGGATCAGTTGGTGAATAAAATCTAATGCCCTTTAACTTTTTAATTGATAAACTAAGTAAAAAGGATGGATTACGGTTGTTTGATTTAAATACGCATCTAAAGATGATGTTCTTTCATATGGTATGGACCCCGTAAATATAAATTTCGATGTAATTGTCAAGTCCTTGAATTAGATTGACATAACTTGAGTTAGATACCTAAATTGTTCATAAATTGTTTATTATTTTATACTTAAAAAAATCCTCTTGTTTGAATTTCTATTCATTGTCTTTTATTTTAGTTTGTAAAATATGAAAATGACATTTTTTATTAATTTTCTCTCATTCTTCTAATCTTTGTAAGTACTTGTTTAACCTAATGTGTGAAACTTATATTAATTTAAGTTGATTCTTCTAAAGGAAACAATGCAAATACCTTCCCTTTATACAAGTTATATGAAAAATGGAAATAGTAAATCGGTTATATTTGTGTTTTGATAGTGCTTTATTTATTAAACTGTTTAAAAAAATCAACTTCAATTAAAAGTTGAATTACAAGTAATTGTATTTACCTTTTATACATCATAATAAAAAGGAAAAAAATACAACTTTATATTTATTAAAAGCAAAAATTATTTATTTTACAATTCAGTCCCTTAAAAGTAAAATATTCGTGAGTCCATGCTAGTACTAGTCAAGGAAGTAACTATAAAGTCAAGTGAAAAAGAAGAGTTATTTTCGGGGAAAGGGCATAAAGCAGAAGAATGGAGAAAATGGGACTGATCGAAGTAAAGGACCCACCTTACGTTTCATGTCAAAAACAAGCTGCCCATCATCTTTCTCTGAAGCGTCAAGGAAAATTTCAGCAAAAGAGACATTAGTTGTATATATAGGTGAAAATTACAGCTATAGTTAAGGATATTAGTGGAAACAAGTTAAGCAAGAGACATTAGTTGTATAAATAGGTGAAAGTCAATTAATTAGATTAAAAACCAGAATGCTCCAATGTGTTAAGAAATCATCAGGAAGGAAACTAGCATGTAATTCCTGAAGAAAAGACAGTTTTCGAGTTAGTTAAGTATGATCTCCATCGCCTCTTGATTTCCCTTAGGAGAGTATATGAACAAAGCAGATCGGTCGTTAACCAATCAAAAGAATTGACAAACCTAGCAACACTATCTAAACAGATATTTGTCACAAGAAATGAATCAAAGTTGATTAGATTATTTGCCTCTGTCCTTGCAGCATGTCCAATAGATTTTTTCATAGATGGGTTAAATGTTACAAAATATCGTTCTTTCGGAACAAGAATGAAGAAAATATAAAACTGACATCTCATTAGTTATCATGGCAATGGCCATATGATATAGTTCGAGCTGGATATATATATATATATATATGATGTGCGCACTTATGTATGATATGTTTGATGCAGAAGTGATCCTATGTTATGTTTTGGCTACGTGATATGAGCTATGATGAAATTGATATTTTGTGAAATTGATTTATAGCTTAATTGTTGTTATATTATTGTGAATTATTCATGTTACAATGTATGCTTTTAATGGGATTGTTATGGCATTTTGTAAAGTAAATGTTATTGATTTGGTTTTTATTTCACACTAATGTGAGTATTATTTAGTGAGTTGCCTACCCCCTCACCAACATTCTGCAGATTATGCTTCCTAGATAGTATATGGGTTGTTGAACCATTAGAGTTGCTTTTGAGAAGACAGTCTTAGTATGAAGAGTGTCCTTTATGGTTGTTGTTGCTATTGTGGATTTGTGTTATTCCCAAAGTTGTAAAACTTATTTGGATATTTATGTGGTTTCGTATTTAGTAGCACTCCAATTTGGCACATATGCATCGCGTGGTGGATCTAGGGTGTTACGGATACTTAAATTTTTCATAAATTATTTACCATTTTCTATTTTAAAAAAATTCCTTTTGTTCTAATTTTTATTCAGTGTCTTTTACGTCTTTAGTTTGTAAAATATGAAAATGACATTTCCATTAATTTTCTCTGTTTTTTCTTGTCTTTGTAAGTACTTGTTTAATCTAATGCGTGAAACTTAAATTAATTTAAGTTGATTTTTTTTAAGAAAACAATATAAATACCTTTTCTTATGCAACTGATATGTAAAATGGAAATTGTAAACCGGTTATATTTGAAATTTGACAGTGTTTTGTTTTATTAAATTGTTTAAAATAAACTTCAATTAAAAATTGGATTAACGTAATTGTATTTTTCCTTCTAATTACATCCTCATAAAAAGAAAAAATTACAAATTTATTTTTATTAAACTCAAAAATTATTTTAACTTGCATCTATCGCGGACAGGGCTGGTCAAGAAAGTGAAGTCAAAAAGCAGAGTTATTTTCGGGGAAAAGGGATAAAGCAGAAGAATGGAGAAAAATGGGACTGATAAAAGTAGAGCTCTCCGCTTTATGTTTTATTTCAACAAAAGCTGCCCCATCATCTTTATCTGAAGCGGCAGGGAAACTATCAGCAAAAAGGGTTACATTAAATTAGAGTTTACCTCACAACTTTGTGAATAGTAAATGATTTGTGGGAACTAACTTGAAGTTACAGGTGGAAATAAGTTAAGCAAAAGACATTAGTTGTATATATATTTGGCACCATTTTTGTATACAAGAGAAAGCCAATTAATTAGATTAAAAACCGCAATGCTCCAATGGGTTAAGAAATCATCAGGAAGAAAATATATAATTGTGATCTCATTAATTATCATAGCATTGGTGCTAATATTATGAATGAAGACTTTATTTGAAGATTCTCTTATTCATGAATTTTAAGCCACTTGGAAGATTAGTTCCTGGCTTGGAGAAAGATAATTTTCCAAAAATTAGTGAAAATTCTATTGTTGACTTAAGATATATAATGGACCGCCATGTTTCTTGCTTTATTTGCGTCTTACTTTTGAGATGACCCTATAATTTGGGTTTATGAAGTTTCAATTTCCCTTGTTTCTATGCATCATAGCTTTCTTCTTTTTCGAGCTGGAAGATGTCAAGGAATTTTCTATTCTTACTTCACTATTTCCAAGCAAACTTTTTGCGCAACACCGTGAGCCATTAAATATTCTTTCTTACCACCTGGTATGAAACTTACGGAAAAGAAATTGAGAAACGCCAAAATTAGGGATATCAATGTCATTTTTCTTCCAAGGAACAATGACTTTTGGCACTAAGACAAGCCAATAAAGAAATTGGAACGAATTTTCCACGAAACTTTTATTAAAGAAGAGTCATTTCTCCCAGAGTTTTTCATTTTACAATATACCCCTTGATTTCAATTTTTTGCGATAACTTAAACTTTGTCTTTGTTTACTCTGTAAGGGTAAAATGGAAGACAGATTGCATTGTAATTGGATTAAAAATTATTTTTCATTGCATCTAAATACATTATTTTTATCATTTTAATAGTCAAAATGGCTTAATTTGAAGGGTACTTCAGCCATATGATGCAAATCTTCTTCTCTCTCATCTTTTTGACATTGCTAGAGCCTGCAACATCGCTTAAAATTAAATTGACGGATTCAATTGAATTGAGGAGGTAAATTGCAATAATGAAAAACTCATGGTGAAAAAGAATTCAGCCTTACCTCAGGGGGGAAAAGAAATATCCCAATAAAGAAAGTAGAAATTAAATGCTGAGACTAATATAAAAATCTCCTACCATGTTAATGCCCCCACTAGTTTTCTTCACTTTCAATAAATAAATAATCTGCTTCCGATCAAAGACACAACCCATTTCTTTCTTTCTTTCAAGCAACTACTCAATTGAAACTCACTTGAAAAACTTGTCAACCAGTGGCTGCCAATAAAACGCTTGGAACGGTGAGTTTCTTTGCATGTATACTTGGATTGCATAGATGGAAACACTTTTTTCTGTTTCTGTTTTCATTTCTTTCATGATTTGGTTTGTTTGAGGGTAAAATTAAGCAGTAATATAAGTAATAGACTCAATGCTGTAAGTTTGGCCAATGCTATTGGATTCTGATCTTACCTACAATTTTCGTTCCTCTCTCTTTAAAAAAATAAATAATTAATTAAGAAGATTATAAATTTGTAGATGATATTTAAGAGTACTACAAATATTAAGACCAGAACCGTATATATGTGAAAAAAGCTTAGCACGTATGTTTGGACTAACAAGATAGCTTATCCTTAGTTCTTTTTTCCCAACAAAACAAAATTCATCCAAGTTAATTTCACAGATCAAACACAAAATAAAAGGTTGACCAATCTTTGACCAAATAAATGGGATACTGCTTCGGCTTCTTTTTCGTTCTTGAATTTACAAAACTATGTAGATCATCAGCAAGTAGCCAATTTAATTTCTTTCCAATTTTTCAGGACTTTAAATTAGGAGGAAATTGTTTGCAAGCATTCACAATACGTGCAGTTTTAGCCCCACAATCTTTAAAATTCAACTGCTTTGATGAGCAACCAAGGAGTCTCTTCTTCCAGCTCTTGTTGGAAATATGATGTCTTTTTAAGTTTTAGAGGTGCAGACACTCGGAAGAACTTCACAGATCATCTCTATGCGGCTTTAAAACGAGCAGGGATTCAAGTATTTAGAGATGACAGTGAACTTGAGAGAGGAAAAGAGATTTCACCAGCACTTCTTAAAGCAATTGAAGAATCAAGATTTTCGATTATTGTTTTCTCAAGAAACTATGCATCGTCCACTTGGTGTTTGGATGAACTAGTTAAAATTGTTGAATGTAAGAATTCAAGGAATCAAACGGTCATTCCTATTTTCTATGATGTAGATCCATCAACAGTCGAAAATCAAAGCAGAACCTTTGAGGATGCGTTTGTTGAACATGAAAAAGTTGGAGAGAGTATCGAAAAGGTGGAAAAGTGGAAGACGGCTTTGACAGAAGTAGCAAATATATCTGGATGGCATTTAAAAGATAGGTAATTACCAATTCTTCAGGCGTTAACTTCGTCGTAGTACTTTTTCTTGGCCTTTAAAGAAATTACAATAAATTAGTTTAAAACCATGTAAAATAAAATTTGGGCTTTCCTAGTTCACCAATCGATAGAAAATGACATAGGACAGAAATTATTTTAGGACTATTAGGAAAGTTAAATTAATTATAACATCTAATTTGTTTTCTTAATTAACTAAGTACGCCTAATTTTATTTTATTTTTGTATTTGTTATGTACCACATTTATCCTAGAGCAATAGAACAGTAGTTTAATATATTAATGTGCACCATATATAAGCCATAAGACGACTATAATAGTAGAAAAGGGAAGAAAAGGAAATCTAATTATTTACTAAAAACACAAAACTTCAAAGGTACACAACGTTGTTACTATTAGTATTGTAACAATATATTGTTGTTGGTTTTTTTTTTTTTCTTTTCACTTTGAAGGAATGAGTCAGAACTTGTTGAAGAAATTGCCCAAAAAATATCAAGCACGTTAAGCATTTCAAAATACAGGAGTATCAAAGGCCTAGTAGGATTAGATTCACGTTTGGAGAAATTGAAGATGCTTATGGATATAAGGCCTGATGAAGTTCGCATGATAGGAATTTGTGGAATGGGAGGAATAGGCAAGACCACAATTGCAAAAGCAATCTTTGAGTTAATTTCCAATGAATTTGAAGGTAGTAGTTTTGTTGATAACATTGGAGAAAATTCCAAAAAAAATGGTATGATTTCTTTGCAAAAGCAACTTTTATCTGAAGTCTTAATGGGGATAAATATTACCATATGCAGTGCCTATGATGGAACAAGCAAAATAAAATGTAAACTGCAATGTAGAAAGGTTCTTATTGTTTTAGATGATGTAGATCACGAAGAGCAATTAAATAAATTAGCCAAAAATTGTGATTGGTTTGGCTCAGGAAGTAGGATCATAATAACAACAAGAGATAGACATTTGCTAAAAGTACATAGAGTTCATGAAATTTATGAGGTTGAGAAACTAAATGTTGATGAAGGTTACCGATTGTTTAGTTTAAAAGCCTTTAACGAAGATCAACCCTCGGGAGACTATTTGGATTTGTCCAAACATTTTATACAATATGCTAGTGGTCTTCCATTAGCTCTTAAAGTATTGGGTTCTCATTTGTGCGGTAGAACTATTGATGAATGGATAAGTGCTTTAGACAGACTAAAGAGTTATCCTGAAGATGAAATTCTTGACATACTTCAAATAAGCTTTGATGGACTAAAGGAAATAGAGAAGAAAATATTTCTTGATATTGCATGTTTTTTTAAAGGAGAGGAGGAAGATTGCGTGAAGAGGATACTAGATGGTTGTGATTTTCACTATGATATTGGGATAGCCGTTCTAATTGACAAATGTCTCATTACTCGTTCTAAGACCCATTTTAAGACCAATATATTGTGGATGCATGACTTATTACAAGAAATGGGTCACCAAATTGTTAAAAGAGGATCTCCTAAAGAGCCTGGAAATCGTAGCAGATTGTGGAAAGAAGATGATATTAAACATGTGTTGACAAAAAACACTGTAAGTAATTTTGACTTTAAAAGGAATCATGTCATGCATTTTATTAGTAATTACATTCATCTGCAAACAATTCAATAAGTATCTTTATTTTATTGTTCTTCGCTTATCTTTTTACTCTAACTTTTTAGGGAACTGAAGCAGTTGAAGCCATAATGCTTGAAACCGAGCTAAATTTAAATGTAAGTGCTAAAGCTTTTCTGAATATGACAAACTTAAGACTTCTCAAGATCATCAATGTAAATCTCCCAGAAGGTCTGGAATACCTTTCTAATGAGTTACGACTAATTATATGGCATGGATATTCCCTAAAATACTTGCCATCAAGTTTCCAACCAGAGAAAAGTTTAGAACTTGACCTGTGTAATAGCCCCATTGAGCAGCTATGGAAGCGGACAAGAGTAAGTATAATTTAATTACATGTTTATACCTTATTATTCAAGCAAATATTCATTTGATCTTTTTCCATTAACATTGTAAACTAAGAAAATTACATCTCTTCTTTTGTCTTCTTTTTTCATTCAACAGAATTTGAACATGTTGATGTTGACGTCCATTACTCTTGAAGATTGTCAATATCTTAAGGAAATTCCGAACCTTATGTGGGCCCCAAATCTTGTTGAGCTGTCTGTCGAACGATGCCCAAGGTTGCTTGGGATTCGCTCACCCAGCTTGCTAGTTCATGAAAAGCTTAAATCTTTACGGATGCATGATTGTACTAGCCTTATGACTCTTCCAGGCAAGATTCATATGGAATCTCTTGAAGACTTTTGGATTGATGGGTGCCCAAAACTGAAGAAGTTTCCTGAGATTCATATGGAATCTCTTCGATATTTTTTAATTTCTCATTGCCCAAAACTGAAAAAGTTTCCAGAGATTGCCGGAAGAATAAAAAACCTGACGCTTCTTCATTTCTGTGGAACTGCTTTCAGAGAGATGCCATCATCATTTGAACTTCTTACTCGACTCAGATATTTGGATCTGTATGACAATAAAAGCCTCGTGACTCTTCCAAGTGCTATAGATGTTCTAAAAGGTCTTCAAAGACTGTGGCTAAGTGGATGCCCCAACCTTATCAGTTTACCGAGTGCCATAAACAATTTAAAATCTCTTCAAGATCTGTTTCTCTCTAATTGCTCCAATCTTGAAAGTCTCCCATCTACCATAAATGGTTTGCAATCTCTTGAAAATCTGGATCTCCATGGTTGCTCCAATCTTCGGACTCTTCCGGATACTATAAACGGTCTGACGTCTCTTAAAAAACTGGTACTTTCCGGTTGCTCCAATCTTGAAAGTCTTCCAAGTACC